>BMAT01008502.1:213247-229117 GCA_019649035.1 Elysia marginata | reverse complement strand
CCCCTCGTCTCTATTTCTATTTCTTTCATTGAACATTCATCTCTCTGTCCTCTCTCCCTCTTTATCATGGTTAAATTCTCTGGATTCCAAATGTCCATACAACTAAAATTCCTGCTCACTAGCCTTCTATCCTCACACCAAGTAAACACTGAGTCAGTTAGGGCGTTAAAAAATAGTGCATAATTCAATGGCTTTGACTTTGAGACCACCGAGTTAAAATTGTGCAGAATTTGTGTTGAAGACAGCCAAGAATTTCTTAAATTAAAATGTCAAGATGCACATTCATGGAAGTTCTATAACAGAAAGACGGTGGAGTGTGAAGGAGTCGTAAGGCTGTTATTCAAATTACGAGAAAAAAAATAAATAATGTATGAGGTTGAGAAACTGGAGTGCGTCTAATAAATATATACTTTTAACAAGAACTTGTACATCTATAAACCCACTAAAAGCTATCAAGACGCAAAAGCTGACAACCATGTCTTGTTATTTTCAAGGTAGATCGACGATTGCCCTGCAAGTCAGATATTTTAAATAAAAACATTTTAAAAGCAGCAGGACCATTTTAAATCGACATCTTGGAAAATAATCACAAAATGCAAACATGAAAAAACGTATAGTGGGTAAGGGTGAGAAAAGCTTAAAATGTCACGCTATAATTACACTCTCAAATATTATCTACAATTGGTAAACCATTTAGATAAGTAGAAGTATATCCATATAACGTATAAAATAATGCTATCGATTTAAAAGTTAAAGGAGGGGTGCTAAAATAAATTGCTATCTGGCATCGATATCTCCCAATAATTAGAGCGACGTGTCACTTCGGCATTGGCTGTTCCACAGCATACAAAGCTTCTTCGAGAACAGCATGGAAATGCAGGCACAAAACAGAACAGCTCAGTCTGTGAGTTACCCCCAAGCCTACTTCTCAGCATGAGGTACTTACGCAGTCGCCACAGGCAGCGAGAAAACCACGGCAGTTTATGTTTTCCCATCCCGATAATGGCTGAATCGAAGGCTAACACTCTCACAGCTGGTGCTGCTGCTGCTGCGGTGACTTTTTAGAAAAGTAACGATTATGTGTATTGATGTTTTCACGTATACATGTAGATCATGTTTTTCCCCTAATTTGTGTCCCATTATAAAAAAAATTTGAAAAGTAGGAGGTGAGGTGGGGTAGGATGGTGTATGTGCACCGACAGGAGATTATCAAAGTAATCATATTTGAAAGCTGCAGTTAGCACAGCGGTAGGTTGAAACTGCTAAAATATTCACGTACAGTTATAAACTTTAATGTAGATTTTACATTGGAGCAGCGGCAAAATGTGACTTTAGGGAATGATTTAGGAATATAAATCTTTGAACTCAGTTGACAAGCTTTAAGTGGAATGCTCAATTTTGGCAAAAAAAAAAAGCTATTGTAGTTTTTGTGGGTTTTGTTGGTATAATTTTCATATGGGTGGCAATTGTTACGGTTCAAAGTTATTAATTTTCAGTCCGAGTAACTGTAATGGACAGGAAATGATTAATATCATAACATATCTCTTACCATTAAAACGCCTTTTTCGCATATAAAAGCGAGAATATTTGCATCGCCGTTTTTAGAATAGCAACATTTAAGTAATGAAAGGTGGTTGGAATTAGTTACAGCACGTGCACACAATTTTTTAAAACAATTTTAACATGGATTTATCTCAAAAGTTCTAATTTCACTGTCAGCCGGTGAAAACGTTTTTCGTGAGGTCGCAAGTTGTCATACGGTTCATGATAAAGGTTTTTCATTCTATAACTATCTGACTGTACAAAAGGTTTCTTCAGCATTTTCTTGCCCTCTCTGGCGAGGAGCGTAGAAACATGATACTCTGTAGCAGACGGGATCAACATGAAACTTGGAATTGAGAAAAACCAGTCATATTATAACATAATTTCAGAAGAATTACATGCATCTCCACGATTACCGTTTAAAACATCCCCTCTTGAATTACTTGTACCGGTATCACACAAAACCAATTTGTATCTGGCATGCCAGAAAAAGAACTGGATGAGTCTGTGTATGGTGGGCGGATACTACGGGTTTGTTACTGCTGTCACAATTTACTTGTTAGCTCCATAATTTACCAGCCGTTTCCTGTGACAAGACCAGCCGTAGCCATGCCGGGTAGGCTTGGCAAGGCTAGGAATGCAACGTAATTGTAACTACCCTTCCCCTCTCTCACTCCGATAGTCCGATACCAATTAACTATCATGGACTCAGAAAGATTAGCGTGCAAGGCGAGTCCTTTGGGACATGTAATCCTGAAATTGTTCTGAGGGTAAACATTGTTTGCGCGCGTGTGTGTTTGAGCATGTATGGAAGACAGGTTGGGATAGAGGCATAGAAAGGTATAGAAATAGAAGAAAGTGTGGGGGAAGGAGTGGAAGATGGGGCGAGATAGAAAAAAAAGGAGGAGGGGTTGGGGCAGACTCAGTCGTTCAATTAATAATATGGGAATGAGGACACATGATGAGGAGAAGGAAGAATGCATAGGTTATGTAGATAGAGCTTACAAAAAAGTAGAGAAAGGCAGGCTTTTATATACACACAGAAACAGAAGATTGACATGCTGAGGGACAGGGACAAATTTGGCTAAAATAAAAGAAAGAGAAAAAATGATGTAGTGCCAATATAAAATGGGTAGAAATAGTTAGATACAAAGTACGCGAGCGGTAGGGATAAGACAAGAGCATAACTATTATAGCGCCACATTATAGTTAACACTAAAGCAAGCTAGGCTAGCGATGTCGATTGGACTTGGACACAGGGCAGTGAATTATTGAAAACGGTCTTTTCTCGTGTGAAGCTCGTTGGCACTAACAAGGCTGAATGCATCATTGCTGTGCAGGGCGCGCGGGAATAAGCGCTCACTGTTCCGGCTCGCTCGCATCACGCATTTTGAGTGTATCGCACTAGACTAGTTAGCGGTTGTTGCGAGGCTTAATAAATAACAGATTAAGAAAGTGTAAAGCCCCATGCGTGATCAGCGAGCTACGCTTAGATGCGGCAGATTACGTGCCGCAGGCTTCTCAAAATCGATAGCTCAAAAAAAAAAAATATTACTTTAACGTTAATGGTAAAAAGGCAACAACGATCTAGAATTCTAAGAAAGAACCCACTTCAAACTGATGGAGAGCCTTCGGCGAGTGAGCTGTCTAAGCACCCGAGCCTTGTAAATTTAATGAGCTCAATTCTTTCTATGCATGCAAGGTGAGCTTTTAAAAAAGAGAACATCTCTGTTACATAATAAAGGATGAAGAATTCATATCGTGGAGATTTATATACGTTCGCTCTTTTATCAACTTACGTTGTACTTTTTTGTTGTGTTATCAGTATTCGGCATTTCGCTGTTTGAATGGGATGTTGCGATGAATCGAAGATGAACCGGAGATAACGAGCGTATTATTACATGCTTTCGTCGTTTTCAATCAATTATAAAGGTAGTTTACATAGGGTTTCGATTCAAATATTCATCTGGAACACAGACAGACAGACAGACACGCAGACAAAGAGACGGGCAGACATAAGAAAAAACAAAGATAGAGAGATGGGTATTGAAAAAACTAGGACAAGGTGATGTGATCGAGCTGCTCACGGTGGACTCTGACTCTGAGTGAATGCAAGTGGTGTCGTTGAGGGTGAGGGTGGGACAGGAGTTCAGAAAATTCTTTGCTTAAGTGATAAAAATGCATGGATTTAAAGAAATATTCTCGACACTTAAGTATCACAGCGGTAGCTGCTAAGTAATAACAACGCAAAATTCCATTACAACACCTCAAATTGATACTTTTTAATCATAGCAATGCAAAGCTATTTCGCTATTATTTTGCCATGACTACTAGCATGTTGAATGTTTTATAAGGTTGGCTCAAAAGCTGGAGCACTTCAAGTCCTCAGAGATTCAAGCTCTTTGGATATTAGAGAGAGAGAGAGAAAGAAAGGTCTTAATGTGTGTGGAAGGGGGAGGGGGAGGAGAAGATATCAGTTCATGCGTAACTTTACTGATTGTGCACCACTAGATAACCGCGAGGGCTGGTTATTAAAATATGATTTCTCTATAAACTTTGTTCAATTTTCGATTCCGAGACATTTGTACACGACGCAGAAGAAGACAAAGAAAGTTAAGAAGGTCAGACGAAATAATGTAGGTATGAAGATAAGTAGCAAGGTAGATAGGTAAGTAATTAGGTAGGTGGGTATATAAATAGATGGGGAGAAATAGTTAGACAGATACGTAGCACTGATAGCTTCAAGACTGTGAAGATATTTTTTTTCAAAGAGACCAGAATATTTACAAAAAAAAATATATAAATTTAGATTTCATTTTTCTGAATTGTTGCAGACGTGAAACAAGACGTTGCGGTTACCTGGAGTGGAGGTGTTAAGACAGAATGGGCAACAAAAGGGAAGGCTTAGTAGATAAATATTGAGAGAGAAAAAAAGCAAAATAAGCTCCTTAAAATAAGATTTTAGTTTATTTCCAATAATCTTGCAACCTGAATCCGTAACAAAGTTTGCCTTTAAAGTGCTTACGTCGCAAAAAGAAAGTACATTGTGAAAGACAATAAGTAATAATTAGCATTGGGCAGAAGTTAGGCTTTCAGGTCTGCAGTGACTGCCTGAATCACATTTTTTTTCTTATTTTATTTCACGTGTTGGACAGTGTGATTTTAAGTACATAGCGCAGGGTGATGCTTAAATCTTTTTTTTTTACTTTCATTTTCCATAATCCGTTGTGAAATGCACCTCGTATTCCAATTACAGGCTTTCATAATGAAACCGCGTGGCGATGCTAATGAAGACATGAGAAGAATCTTCATTAGCGCATTGTTTTTTGTTTGTTATTTACTAATTGTTTATTTTTTCAAGCCTTGGTTGTTGATTACATGAACGTGAAAAGCGAGTTATGAGTGCAAGGAACAGGGAAATAGAAATAAAAGACCAAAGACACTTTTAAAAAATCAGTCTACCAAAGCATGGAGTCATGTTTGAGAAGTATATGCTTGGTGATCTGGGGTGGGGGGTGGGGGGTTATGAAGGAATAAAGAAAAAGAGAAAAAATAGGGAGTAATACAAGAAAAAGAGAAAATGTAAAAGTAAAAAAGAAGCGGATCTTGTCCACGTCGTTAACTTCTCACGTTGTAATGGCGAATTGTGGACCGTAGGCCATACATTGAAATCAGCTCTCCGTCTCCTTTTACTAAATCGCCCATACAGATCTATCATTATGGACATTAATACTTTCTCTTTCACTGTTGACTATATAGTTCACGCTTTCATTTAGGAATACTTCACGAGGAAAACTTGACAATCTTCTATCGGGCTTAAGGTTAGTTTTCGAATTTAGAACGAAACGACCAAGGGTCAAAGACCTTAAATAGCTGTATAAAAGAGGAGAGGTGAAAGACTTATTTCTTTCAGAACTTCAGGGGCTAGGCAATTTTCTCTTCCACTATTTGTAGGCGAAGTGTTTAAAACAAAACGGTCACAGTCGAAAAGTTAAGTTGCGACCTTAGTGTAAATAAGTCAATGGTTAAAAACTAAACTTTACATGTACATGTTTGTGAGCTACATGACACGATTTCTTTATTTTGCTGTAAAAGACTCCCTGACATAAAATCAAATGAACTCTAAAATAAATAAATCTCTTCGGCCCACTTCTTATTACTGGATGCAGTTCAAGCGAACAACTGTAGACTACAACTACTTTGTCATTCGTGGCATCAATTATTATGGTTTGAGATCTTTGGTATAAAGCGTAAAAATAGCAATACTTAGCAACGAACTTACATTATTTCTTTTACTTTTTTAAACATAAATAAGAAGACAGACTGGAATACAGGTTGGACTGGTTAATTAGCGCAAGCGCTACGCTCCCCTATAAATTACAAGAGGTTAACAAGCCACAGATAACAACAGAAGTTATCAACAAGGAAAGCAGAAAGCTAGTCTGTGTGATTAGTTTAGCGTTTATTGTGTGGCATGTCATTATTTTCTTGGTTAGAGAGCAAGAAAATTACTGAGAAAACAGGAGGAGCAGATATGGACGAAGAGGCAGAGGGAATGGGGGTTATTATAAATGGGGAAGCAAAGTGGGGGAAGGGGTAAAGGATGGAGTGGAATAGAGGGTCATCAAAAGGTTGAAGAAACGGGGAAAAGAACTGTAAACAAAACCACGGCCGTGGATAATTCAAAATTATTTATACTATTAAATACGAGTGGATGCTGACTGCTGGTGCTCATGCTGCTGCTGCTACTATTACTACTAATAGTACTCCTACTCCTACTACTACTACTACTACTACTACTACTACTACTACTACTACTACTACTACTACTACTACTACTACTACTACTACGACAACCACTTCTATCACTGCTGCTACAACTACTACTACTATTACTACATCTACTACTTCTACTTATATGTCTACTTCTACTACTATTACTACATGTACCACTTTTTCAACTACTACTATTATTACTAATGCTAGTGCTGCTGCTGCTACTACTATCCTACTACTACTATTACTACTACTGCAACCACTTCTATCACTGCTGCTACAACAACTACTACTATGTCTATTTAAACTACTACTATTACTACTCCTACTTCATTTACTACTACTATTACAAATGCTAATTTTGCTGCTGCTACTTCTACTGCTACTGCTACCCCTTACTACTACTACTACTACTACTACTACTACTATTACTACTACTACTACTACTACTACTACTACTACTACTACTACTACTACGTCTACTACTACTACTAATACTACTTCTACTGCTGCTGCTGTTGCTGCTGCAGGTGTTGCATTCGCAATGAGAAAATGAATAAGAAAGCTAACAACCTTCGTTCAGAGCTTGAAAAGAACATAGTGAAAGGCTTTACAATGGTACAGTTGCTAACGCTGACAGTCGAAATTATCACCAAAACAAATACAAGTGTTGAAGACGGCATGTCCCAAACAATTTCAAATGAAATTTTATCGAAAGTTATCTGATGCTACTACTCGGGGTGTTGAAAAGAATACACATAACTCGGATAAGTGAATTAAAATAAAGAACATACACGATAAGCTAGGGAGAGAAAAATCAAATTGGACAAAATGAGTCTTAAGGAGAGAAAAATTCATATCAATATCACTTAAAAAATTAGACAGTAAAATTAAACATGCACTACGGAAACGCCCGCTGAAAACATTGCTATGACTATCCTTAAACTTTTTTACGAGATTGTTTTACAAAGTGCTAAACCATTCCCATGTGGGCGACGAAACTGTTCAGATAAATTAAAGTGAAGACGTCACTAGTGTCTTTGGGGCGAAATAACAGTCTCATGGCAGAAACAAATTTATATTTATTCTACAGTTAAGAAATACCCACAACAGTCTATAATATTTCATAATATGGCTTTTGTTTACACAGGCGATTCATACCATTTTTGACGTTTATATATATTGGTAAGGAATCCATAACGGAAACGAAATTTCCAAGAGACGTTGGGAATGGCACCAGTTGGTTTACCGTCAAGCAAAAACACCCAGTCCTCGTTGATTCATTCATTCTATAAATCTACAATAAACATTTTAACTATAATTATACTGTTCTATATATAACTATCCCTTACCAAAAAAACAATAAGAAGAAGAAAGACAACAACAACAAAGGCCCTGTCCATCCAACAACTTTCAGAGTCAAAAAGAATTTCAATCACCCGGGACGATCCATAAACCTAGGCTATAGATAATCTGTAATCCACTTGCGTTGGTTAGTCCAGCGAGCTGAGAGACAGGCAGAGACGGGCAGAGGGGAGTAGTGGACATTATTTTCCAGCATCGGAGTGGATGGAGAGGCAGTTGAGGAATCATGAAATATTCATAGCACGAGCCCCAGACCTGGAAAGACACCGGTCATCCCCTTCGCACTGCCAAGAGACACGGCCGGCTACTATATTAGATTTGCCTGCACCTAACTCTGAAGAGTACATGGCGCTTCGAGGACGGCGAAAGAAGACAATGCGCAAATTCAGAGCAGGAAGAGGAAAAGGAGCGGCGAAGAGGAAGCAATTGGAGATCTAAAAGATTTTAAAAAGTAGTATTGGAACGTTATGTTCAGTTGACAGGTTGGTATAGAGAAACGAAAGAACAAAAAGATAGTTATTGAACAAAAAAGGCGTAAAAGATAAATGAAAAGAAATACAAGAAAAAAAAATCATAATATAAAAACACTAAAAGTAAAGTTGATGAGTGAAAAAGAAGACAAGAAAAAATGGAACACAGAAACAAAACAAAAATAGTACAAGGACAATTCAGCGATGGATTGTCTCGAGGTATGCTTCTGATATAGTAAACATGAAAAAGGACATGCTCAAGAGAGCAAATACTTGAGACAGAAAGCTTTCAAACTTAGGCCTGTAAAATTTGCTAAGATTATTCATATCGCTTTGTATTACTGATCAACGTCCCAATTACATGCAAGCACTAATATTGTTTAACCTGTGTGTAAGAATTGTATGGACATCTTAACATGACAAAATTTAAACCATTACTTTATCGTCTCACCTCAGCAGTGTTGGCAAGGACTACGAGAAACTAGTAACACTAACAGCAATCATAATGTCACACGACTTAACGTTTTCATTAATAAAAGAAATAAAAACAATAGCCCCTTTTTAGCAATGTTACACAACATAAACTGAATCGCTGAACCGTAAACTCATCGAACTATTGTAAGAAAAATCAGATTTATTCGGAAGCTTAAGATTTTCGATATTCTGGGTTCCATCCACGAAGGCTAAGATGACACAAATTATTGACCCTCAACCAGACCATAAAATACAATCCATGTGGAGTGAACAAAATCAGGGTCTACTAATGTGGCATTAGCTCAGAACGAAAATTAATAGGGGAAAACGTTATTTTAGAGACGACGTGAGAGCGCCAACGTGTTAACGCCAATATAATAGTCTTGCTCACACTATGAAGAATGTACTCCTTTTCTTTAGAACATTGGAATATGGCTTGAAGAACTCAGAAATAAGAACACAAAAAACTATTATTTTAAAGACTATCGTATTTTGATTACCACTGCGTCCTAACGACAGTATACTCCGGCACTTTCCTAAGAATGCAATCCTTTCTTTGGTACGTCTGAAAAATATGGAGAACTAAGAAAAAAAGCCAACACTAATAACTATTATAAAGGTGATTTGAGAACCACTGCATCATCCTCACGCCAATATAATCTGTTTCGTATGCAGGGTAATGTGGGAAATGATTCTGAGGACAAGCACTGACCTGGCGATGACTTGTATCGACCGGTAGTAATGCTTCGTCCTCGACTTTTGTGGCAGGAAATAAAGACGAGAAAGCCAGACGTTTGTGTATCAGACTTAACAAGCCGATGACAGGAAGCTAGGCTTTGGTGATGTCATTGCACTGTTGTCAGTATTAATAGTCTATCCACAATTCCTATGCAATTGGGTTTGCCATGGGGGAGGTAGGGGATGTAGCGAGAAAAAGAAAGAAATAGAGAGTTCTATCAAAATCCTCTCTCTCTCTCTCTCTCTCTCTCTCTCTCTCTCTCTCTCACTCTCTCTCCCTCTCTCACTCTCTCTCTCCCCCTCTCCTTCCATTTGTGGCGAACTCATAACATCGCATTAACATCTATCCCGCCAAAATGGTCATATCTTTCAAGGATCGATGTAATCTTCAATTTTTTTTCAACCCATCTATCTGTTCATCAACTAATTTAACTGCCCATCAATTTTTTCAACCATTAACCAACATAATTATCTATCTTTAAAGATTTTGCTTTGTGTAAATGTCTGTCTCTTGATTGACATACCAGAGATTATTTTGTAAATTATTAATCAAAATACGTGTCTGAAGACATATCACGAGTTTCTGTCTTTCAATTTCTATTAATTGTTTACTCATTTCTCTCAATTTCAATGGTTTTCAATGCAAAGTTCCGCTTGCAAATCAGATTATGTGATTTTTGTTGTTGTTGTTGTTTTTACTTTTTTTTAAAGATACATCACACAAAATTTTCTTTATTCTCACATAAGTAATAACTGGTGACAGGAGAACAAGGAGAAAAAAATGTCTATGGTTTAGCTTTTGAAACTTATTAAAAGTCGGAAATATCAGCAGGGAAGTATTTTTATTACAGATCGTATCGAGGCTAGCTTAAAAATATTTGCTCAAGAAAGACTTTAGTTGTAATCGAAGAAAAGGTGGTATTATGAAGCGAGACAGCATTACATGCTAGACACGGAAATTTCTTGTCCGATTCCATGCGGGTTATACAAAGCGAGAGGGATGCGAGCTATTTTAATTACGAATCCAGCACTTGTTCCTGCTACCACTGCCTGTAACAACAAGTTTGGGAGAGAAAACGCTACGGCCAGATCCTGGGTTTATGTTGTATGTTGCGTGAATAGAGAGAGAGGGGAGAGGCGGGGAGGGGGAGGTACAAGAAACGAATAGTCCTTTCTGTGTAAACGTTTAAAGCCCAGGTGTTCATTTTACCATCTTGAGTTCTTGTAAACTTGTAAGTCTTAATTTGACATGAGCGGGTCCTAAGACTGAGGTTAGATCTGGTTTTCTCTTCTCTGCATGAAACCATCTCTCGGGAGCTCTGAGGACGTAAAACTAGACTCAAATTACGCGTTCTGCATTTTCTTTTTCCCACGCCTTTTAAAGGCTAAATGAAGTAGATGGCCAAAAAGTTACATCGACTTGAGCTATGCCTAGCATCAGCATTGAAGTTCTTGCATTTTTTCCCTTTTTCTTTCAGAAAGTCGAAATGGCACTTTGTCAGTTTTCAAAGCTACTTTCCCACGCCTCTGCATCGATTTTAACAACCTGTTTCTCTTTACGCGTGTAGCTCTCCCATAATAGATATGTCTGTGGTTCAAAGACTGAATTCTATGATTATCCACAACAAAGTTATCGAACGGTCTTTTATCGCATGATCAACGAAAATAAATGAACCGCACACTTTTATTTTATTTTCTTTGCAAAAACCCTCTCCTTGTCCAGGTTTTACTCTTTCTCTCATAGGAACACTCTATTGACCTTTCTATTTGTATCTATTTTTTTTATTAACAACTATCCATCTGCTTTTATCTATCATTTTCGCTTTTTAGATATTACTGATCCAAGTGGTATGTTTGGTATACACGGTAACAATATAAGGGGCTAAGGAGAAAAAGGCACTAAAAAAAAAACTCGGCTGAAATTATTGAATCTTATTCTGAAGGGGTCTCCTCAGGATAAGATGAAAAGAAAAAAGAACTTACGAAGCGATTCTCATTGAACTTCCAGTCCAAATGCAGAAACTAGACACCATCAGGAAAAGAAAACTAGCATTTTTGGACAAACTTGCCGAAACAAATGCACTTTGATGAAAGACATAATTCGTGGAGAAATTGAGGATAAGAAAGGCAGAGGAAGACCAATTACTTACCAAGAGCAGCGTATTTTGTCAACATTAGGATCTGGACGAGGAGAAGGAGCACAGAAACCTATACTAGTGCTGAAAGAAGAGAAGAGTTCAAAGCTTTGGTGAAGACGGTAGTGCAGGCAGCTAACGCTTCAAGGAGCGACGCTGAAGTAAGCGAGTAAGATTTAAATTACTTTCTTTGAATATTTCTGTATACTCGTCTTTTGAAAACATGAAAAGTTATGTGATAATAAACTGTCGGCGGAAGAACACAGCTGCATCTTGAGTTTCAAGTTTTGGTCTTCTTGCTTTCGCGCCATCCTATCCTTTTTTCCTGTACTCACACACTGAACTTCTGTTTTGAAAAGACTGCAAAAACTACTGACGCTCTTCTTCTTGTCACCAACATTATTATGCGTACTACTGCGACCATTTCTAGGTTGCTTCGCCCCAAGCGATTTGAAGGTTGTAGATATTATGATCAAAAGTAAACAAAGTTGGCATTGGTCAGATCAAGATTGCTGCATGATAATAGTATGTGTCATAATCTTAAATCTATAACCATTTTAACGTGTCATTTCGGTCTGAATGCAACGCTATCCAGACTAAGCTTACTTGTAAACTAAAATAGTTTGGGTTAATGGTAACAAACGCGCGGCATTGCCAAGCAGAAAAAGGGTCGTGATATGAATGCCAAACCGTTAGCTTTGAATACCAATATTTTACGATATTCCGTCTGGCATCCAGATTTGGACATGAAAATATGACTATGGGAACAATTTGTAAAAACGTCATTTGTCACTATCCTATAATAAAAAAAAACAAGAAAAAAAACAGAAAAGCCCCAATCACAATAAAACAATGGCGGACCTTCACCCTTTTTTCTACCAACATCAAACGAATACAACACGGCACTCTTCTGCCTAAATGACCAGAAACCCCCAAATAGATGTGAGTTCGACTACTGAAATGTCAATATAATTACCGGTTTACTAATGACTATTTGATGGCACGAACAATGCCAGACGCGACACAGAAAAAAACTGCCATACATAGTTACGTTCACAGAACCCAGGCACCGTAATGAGGTTGAACCGTGCCATCATTGCAGACCGCGTAACGATCTGGATTATTTAACATCTGAAAGTTTCACAGTGCCCAGAGCTAGAGAAATGCAATCAACGAGTGAGTGAGGCCGGGTCGATACTTTGCCGGAATACATGTAAATTATTCTTTGTGGGTTTTCGTGTTTAATCAGGTTTCGGATCAAAGCCTCACTGGAAATCGTGTAAATTTCTAGATATAGTAGCACAGAAAGTATAAATTTGTTATCATTTCGGCTTATTATGATTTTACCTTGACACAGAAACTACAATATTCATCAAAAAATAAAAATGCGCTCTCTGATTTCTCATCAGTATTTAGGATGGTCGCTTTAAAAACCCTTAAACACAACAGACAAACTCTTGCATTGTACAGTATGTCTTATGAGGCTTGTTAAGCTATGGAAACGGGTAGACATTTTTAAACACGTTTTACGACAGTTTTGTAATCTTATCCAAAAACAAGTTTCTTTTAGAATGAGATCTTTCGACGCAAACTTACTTCGCATGCCAAAAAAGGTTCTTAAGAAGCTGGCCTAAAGATCATTTTCAAATTTTGTCCCGTAAGTCTGGGATTCCCTACCGCAAACTATTGGCGAAATTGTATCCGAGGAACAATCTAGGAAGACGATCAAGACCTATTTAATGAAGTCAAAGATTGGCTACGATTACTAGAGTTGCTTTTAATCCTACGTGATTCTCTCTCTTTATTTTTAATCAGCCATAATATAACGCTTGATTTTATATTGCAGTATATGTTGATGGTAATTCCAGAGAGTGTCTATGCCAGAATAATGATTGTGTGATTGTTAAGCGCTTTGGGCTATTTTGCATAGGTAAGGTGTAATGCAAATAAATTTCATCATCATCATCATTATTAATTATTAATTATTATTATTATTATTATTATTATTATTATTATTATTATTAATATCGTTATTATTATTATTATTATTCCAGTAATAGTCTTAGTAAAAGCAGCAACACAAATTATAGAGAAAATACTGCAAAACTAGTAATGTCTTCATAGCAGTTATTACTTTACAAGAGATCTTAATAACATTTACAAGAACAACCTTGTCTGGATTGATACCACAGCGGAAGAAAACCTGACAGCCAGGAACTAGCCACAGATGGAAGGATCGGATTCCCGACACGCCACGGACAGTCCGAGCTAAAATTTCAAGCTCAGTGGCAGCTGCAGGTGATTCAACTTAACTGAAAGTAGTTCGTCATCGCATCGGGTCTTTTCAACAGTGATTTTACAGTTTGGGTTTTAAGTTATCCAACATTAACTAAGATCCATAAGGAGACAACGATGAATTTCTTTTTAAATCATTAAGAATTCCGATAAAGAGGGATGTATAGAAAATGCGCAAACGCGGGTGTTTCTGTCAAAATGAATATAACGCCATAGATATATATATATATATATGCAAAAGGGAGCAGTAAATACAACATGTTCACTGAATTCAAACCATTATAATTACTGTATTATGCATGGCAGGCCTGTCTTTTAGAGTATGAAAATTAAGACTTTACCTAGGGCTGCTATTAACAAGGCTCATTTTGAAATGGAATAACTTGAAATTTTTCGACGTTACACACATTTAAAACTAGCATTATCGTAATGAAAATATGAGAATTCGGTGCCAGCAGAAACCATTTCGGACAAAGGAGAGAAAGTTGGGCGGACGAGACATGGAGATAAGGAAAAAAATAGACGCACACACAAGCAAACAAACAAAGAGGGATCTAAATAGGGACTGCAAGGCAAACACGCAGAATTATGCAAAGAGGGTAAAAAGGGGGATATAAATGCATAGAAGATTGATAACACCTTTGTATTTTCTTCAAGTTCCGTTCACCTATGAGGATGAAAAGCTTGCCAAAGTGCAGGAGTAAAAAAAAAATCAGATAGGCAATGCATGTAGATTTTTGCAAAATATTATTCTATGTTGTTCTGAGTTTTTAACACTTGCATTTGTTTTAAAACAAATTCTTTCAAAGTTAAAACTGTTACTGCTATTGTCATCAAAGTCGTTGTTGTCGATATTGCTGTTGCCGTTGTTGTGTGTAAGACTATCGATGTACATTATTGTCGTAATCCTTTTCCATCGTTGCTCGGTTGAGCTGTACGGATGACTGTCTATACAATGTCTAATCCTCTTTCTAGCGCGCTTCTATTGAGCTGTGAGCTGAAGTGTATATTTGACTGTCTACCTATCGGCTTTCAGATAATGCTGTCTTTCGTATAACGCTGTTGCAGACGCCTGCTTCATTACTCCACAACAGGATGCAGACGTGAATACGGCAATCAGCCTTGTGAGAGGCGACCAGGTTGAGATCAATACGATTGAGTACAAGGATGAATTAGCAGGTTCAGATATTCAGAAAGAGCCTGATAAACGCAAACCTTTTGGACTTTTTTGTGCGACACACTTCGCAAAAGCAATATGCTGCCCACAGGGTTTTTCTGCATGATAATGTTGGAGTAAAGCACTGAAGAAGAAGAAGAAGCAGAAGAAGAAGAAGAAGAAGAAGAAGAAGAAGAAGAAGAAGAAGAAGAAGAAGAAAAAGAAGAAGAAGAAGAAGAAGAAGAAGAAGAAGAAGTAGAACGTAATTATCAATAATGTAATAATAATAATAACAATAACAATAATAACAATAATAATAATAATAATAATAATAATAATAATAATAATAATAATAACAATAACAATAATAATAATAATGAAGTTATTTTCTAGCGCCTGTTCTTACACATAGGGTCGAAGCTCTTTACAATAGTCTGTCTAGCCACACAAACAATGCCGACATAATGACATAGTCCATTAACAATTTGAACAAAGAGAAAAAAAAACAAAAGATACATGTAGAGATATTTTTTTAAAGATATACATAATACATGTAATAATAACAACAGCAACGAAGGAGCCGACGCACATTAGTGCTAAACCAGAATCATATAATTGCAATGTAAGGGCGGTGGGGAAAGGGGGTGAAAACAGAGTAAGTGCAATTTACTAGTAGCACATAAAAGTGGAGAAAAAGTTTTTGTATTGGCACCAGTAGCAACAATAGTAGCAGTTTTATTGATAGCAGAAGCAGTTACAGTTTTTCCTTGTACATGTATTAGTAGAAGTAGTGGCACTGGCAGCAGCAGTAGTAGTAATTCTTATTATAACAAAAGCAGCAGCTCAGTTGTGATAGTAGTAGCAGTGCTTTAAGTAGTAGTAGTAGTAGTACATGTAGTAGTAGTAGTAGTAGTAGTAG
>BMAT01008502.1:107260-118102 GCA_019649035.1 Elysia marginata | reverse complement strand
GTAGTAGTAGTAGTAGTAGTGTTATAGTCATAATCATTATATTATTATTATCATTATTGTAACTTTTATACCTATATCATTATAATTGTTAAATTATAATTTTTATACGTAAGATACATTGCTTTGTAGTTAAATAGCTGTATTTGTTTGTGCAACTCAAAAATTTACCTAAAACTAAGTAGGTTACTGTCCGAGTAAGAATATTGAGCATTTTTTTCCACCGCCTCTGTCTTAAACCTGAACAAACCTGTCCATCCGGTCATGACATCAGCTGTTACCTCAAAAACCTTTCACCTTTTAGTAACTATTACACTTTTCCTTTGCTGGATGGACAACAGAGCTTGCTGGTTGCAGTCTCAACTGCAATGACTAAATCGGATAAAATGTTCCTTTTCTTTGTAGCATGATGTCATCAAACAGGATTGGGAGTTAATTTTAACGTGCGACTACCTCAGATTGTTGTTTGCTGTGGTGGACAATGGTTGGTCATTCACTGGGAGAGGTCGGTCTCTATGCACACAGGCGGTCAGTTTTATAGCCAGCACTAAAACAGCTGGAGGTAAAGGGAATTTCCGTGACAATTTTTACAAACTCAAGCCGCGTCAAACAATTACGGAGAGTCGAAGTTAGAAGCGCAGAGGATTGAACTAAAAGAGGCCTTCCAACGAAAGTTCTTAATTGGATAAAGATGGATGAACGGATAATATGCAGATTGTACGAGACACATGGGTTGATAGATAGTGAGAAACAAAAATGAACAAGCGGACAATCAGACCGAGAGAGTTAAATGGGCAGTTATTTACGCCGCGTTTAGGATGAATTTAATAATGTCCAGTAAGAGGGAATGTGTACATGGGCAACGAGAAGGAAAGAGACATACAGACAAACAAGAGACACAGAACAGAGATAAAAACGTCAATTGGAATCATATCAGTTTTCCCTAAAGGGGAAAATAGTTACAAACAGAAAGAGGAGTTAGATACAATATGTATCTTGCTTTAGTTAAATAATGATCTTAAATTCAAAAACTTAAAACCAACTAACTAGATTCTAGTTCTGTTTTCTTATTTGTAGACAGAACCAATTGTTTCTCGAGCCTCCTATTTTTCAACTGTTTAAAAAAATCCGTTTATTTTAGGGCGAGTAGGTTAAAATCTTCTTTCAAAGTTATTTTACCTATTATTGTTGAACACCAAAGATTCTTTCAGACAACAGCATAGCGCAAATGAAAAAGTTCAAATAATGCTATGTTCTTTATTTAGTCTGCTGAACTTCTTTTAGATTTGCGATTTTATGGTAATCAACAGTTGACGCATCCCCGATGGTTTTTGTAAAGCAATAAAACTTAGAATTACAAGCTGGCACCAAGTACAACGCAAAAAAGGGTAAATGAGAGGATGAGAAAGTCACATGATGTAGCTCGGCGTCCAACAACCAACTTCAGCGCCCGTTGGATCACACGTGATAAGGACAGGCGTAGCACATCGATAGGAAGAGAAGAAAGACACACACAAAAAAAAGCTTTGAAAACAGGCTTGGCAATATGTCCCAAAGTTATGCATAAAATGGCCTGAAAGCAAAGGGTCTAATCTTTTTATTAAATCATTAGGACAACGGTTAACATTGTGGACAGAAAATTATTAAATAAAAATTGATTATCGTTTTTTGTTTGTAGTGAAACAAAAAAGCAGGTGCAGGTTCAGTCCTAGTATTAGGAATAGTTAAGGTGCATTGTTAAGAGCAGCAGCAGTGGTAGTAGTAGTAGTAGTAGTAGTAGTAGTAGTAGTAGTAGTAGTAGTAGCAGCAGCAGCAGCAGTAGTAGTAGTAGTAGTAATAGTAGTTGTAGTAGTAGTAGTAGTAGAGTAGTTGTAGTAGTAGTAGTAGCAGCAGCAGTAGTAGTAGTAGTAGTAGTAGTAGTAGTAGTAGTAGTAGTAGTAGTAGTAGTAGTAGTAGTAGTAGAAGCAGTACTAGTAGTAGTTGTAACTGTTTTCTTTGCTGAAGTAATAGAAGTGGTGGTGAGAACACAAAGGAAGATAGATTCAGAGGGCGATTTAATACTCGAAAGAATACAAATCAACATACATAGCCTAGAACTAAAGGTGACAAACTACCGGACATGTGCAACTCGCGCCTTGCAACACAAACTCGGGAAAAACCGAGGGTTTAATTCCTTCTATCATTACAAACTGAATTACCAGTATTATGGAATGTATCATGCACACCACTGCTTCAATATCATTCTCAATTTGATGATAAAGTAGGGACGTGAATTTTCAAAATGTTGAGCAAAGGGAACATCAAGTTAATGAATGTCTACAAAATTTCTTATGAAATTTATACGCTAGATGGGTCATGGAGAGGCCATGGCGTGCGCGGTCGGGGGTTGAGCCGGGGTGTATGTTGTGTTGAAAAAGGCAACCGAAAAAAAAAGAAACCATCCAGAAATCAATTGAACAACATTATAGTTCTAGCATAAATTTAAAAACCGTTTATTATCCATTTAGCCTTTCGGAAAAGATTTTATTAGCCTCACTTTGAATTTATACGTAAGTCTACAAAGAAAAATTAGTTCTTTGAACAGTTAACTTTCAAAATTTTACTACATATCCTATTACATTAGAGATGAGCTGTTAAAAGACTCCCCGTGTCTGCCGACTAGAAGACGCGGCCTCTAAATAATTAAGTCATGAGAAGAGATTGTTTTCCTTGTAAAACCTCTCATGATGAAATTCGATGCAGGCAACAAGTAATAAAATGCCAGCATTGTGAGAGTGCGAATGCTCATCATGGCAAGCAATAAAGTCACCTTGACCTTACAGAGATGGGGTATTCCCGGAGGTATCAAGTTCTCGAGTCGTAAACTCAAGGCTTTAGAATGATGTGTTATAGATGTGTGTTTGTGTGTGTGTTAGAGATAGGAGGAGAGAGAAAGATAGTAATTGTGTGCGGCTGTTTAAGTAGAAGAGCACATATGTAGGAGATGAAACTAATACCTTTCATTCTGATGCATAGTCTAAAATAGTCTATACCAACATTGGTTGAATCATTGTATCATAGGGTTGTGAACAACGAAAGGGTAGGCATTTTGGCACTGATGATTTCAGAGTATCAAAGCAATAGACACTTTATTATCTAAATTTCAGGAATAGAACTACATATAACAGTGTGGGGTATTTACGATTATCTTAATCAATCATATTCATCGTCATCCTCATTACCATGATGGTCGTCATGATTTTACATAATTATCATCAATTTAACTTTTTTTCCTGCTCCAGTATCATTGAAATCATTATCATAACAAAACCACAATAAAAAGCTTTGCCATCTTATTAAGTTATACCATCGGTATCATCATCTTCATTAGAACTTTATTATTGTAAACCAATTTTCATAATTATCTTTGATATCATTATCATTAGCTTTATGATTATCAGACTTTCATCATTCATATCAAAACTTTATTTCTACTCTCCTTCGTCATTATCATCGTTATCGCTATCATCATGACATTTCTTATCGTTTTGGTCATGGTCATTATTTCGCATCAAAACTTCCAATCAGAGAAAACTGCAAAAGATGCCATTTGTATTTATCATGCAAAGCCTATTTTCTTTCCTTCGCTAAAACTTTTTTAAAAACTGCAGCTATGTCGGTTGACTCACAAACAACTCTTTTTTTCCTAATTTATTCATTCATTTTTTAAACTTTTATTACATAACCTGTATAAGGCTCTTCAAAATGCCATGTCATGTGTGATGCAATGTAACATTTTTAAGACAAAAATATTCTAATTCATGTTCCACGTAAAGATTTTTTTTTTTAATTTGAACATTTATTTTGTAAATTATATTCTTGAAATTTTTGTAAAGGTAATCATTAAACACGCGCACACCCAAGAGTTATCGGTTATTTGACCAGAGTTGTACAATATACCGTGATATGATATTTTGTGCAAGATGTCATCAAGAAAAGTAAAAACATTTGAATTCGTTTGGAATCCTGTTGAAACTATGTGTAAGAGACATTTTAAGCATTTGCTCGGCTCTTCCATTTTTAAGATACCTCCTGGTCCCGATGAAAGTTATTTTAGTCATTAGGAAGGCTATGTCAACTCGCAACTGTCTAATTTTTCACGTTAATTCGAATGTATTCGAAGTGGGATTTTTCGCAAGTTTAACTTTAAATAATATACACGTGTAGTTTGATATCGAATAATATCAGGCCTTAGTATGACTTGGATATTGTTGGTAAATTTTTGCTACATTTTTCTTGCTTGTTATAACAAAAGCATTCTTGGCAACAAGATCCCAACAATTTGTAAAGCCATGCAGTTTCCTTCCACATATTTTCATTGATCTTCACATAGTTTTTAATATGGAGACGAATTGGAAGAAATTATCCTGAATTAATGAGCAGCATGGGTGTATATGGAAGGGGCGAACAACTTTTTTCTGAATTTAACCGAAGTGCCAAGATTCTGGACGTAGATTTGACATTTTTAAAAACGAACTATTGATAATATCAATTTTATCTATAATTGATGAAAAAACAAGGAGTTCTTTATTATTTTGTGTGCAACCATTATGAAACGAGTATGTGCGTGTGTGTGTGAGAGAGAGAGATAAATAGAGAGATAGAGAGAGAGAGAAAAAGAGAGAGAGAGCGATACAAACGGCAGTCGGAGAGGGTCTACTCGAGAGCGTAAGAAAACTTTCCCGCAACAGTTTGCACAGAAACAGAGGCTTATTTTAAATAATTTGTTATTGAATAATGGTAATCAACAAAGCAGAGATAATTTAGCAACAAAACTGGTTATCACAATCAAGATTGCACATTTTCGAGGAGCCTAGCCGTATAGCTATGTTTTTTAAAAATTTATTTAAAAAAAGTAAGTAAAATTAACACTAAATTAACAACCTTTCCAAAGCAAAGCAAAACCGGATTCTTATTGCTATGACTAAAAGTAAGCTTTGTTATCATACGCTTATTTAGGATAGAAATTCTGTATCTCTCTGGCACTGACTTAACCCATGTGTGTCACAGACTCACAGTCACCTCAACGCATAGTTTAACTCAGACTAGATGGCGTGAGAGCCAAAATTCTCTCGAACTCACATTCCTTGGTCTTCACGCTTCACTGAGTTTTTACTAACAACTCACATTATTACGACTGAGAGTGTTACGATAACATACATAATTATATTGGTGGTTACTATATGAGTATTCGTATAGACTGTGAAACGGAATGATACTTTTTAAAAATGTTATCTTAGTAGTAGCTTTCAAATGATATGACGGAAAACCAGACAATGAATCACTCATGCATTTATCACATAAAAATTACGTTTGTTCATTCATTCATACTTCCGTGGACCCTTCCATAAAATTCCTACACGCAAAAATTAAATTTTGTTGAATTTTCTCTTAGCACAAACACCAACGGAAAAAAGAATATGCATTCCAGTTCTCCTTATTTCTCGGGTTTTACAAGAAATGACTATCATTATCATCAGTATGATATTCTAGTACATAATTATTTTTCCAGTATTAAAAGGGTCATTTCATTCCATCTGCTAAATTCGTTGAGAACTTGAAAGCATCACAGCGACACGCCCACCCTCAACTGAGAGGGTTCATATTTGGAATAATAAAGACCAGAAGACCAGTTTTGTCTTCGCTGCCCTGTTGTTTTTTTTTGTTTTTTTTTTGTTTATATCCAAACAATAACTGACAGGAGTTTACAGCCGTGAAATTTATTTCAATCAGTCTCAATAATGTACGCTAATAACAGTATTTGTGATAAAACCGTCTATACTATGCGAAATATATACTTTGTAAACCTAAATTGATAGTAAAAGTTGGACGCGCCGCTAACTCGTTGATTTCAGAGTACCTAATGTGTTATCGAAGTTTATATTAGCCTCACATTCATTTAACCGATATGGCAACATTCAATGTCTTCAAAAAAGTTCTGAAAGAAAAGATAGAAAAAAATGAATGATGCTGGTATAAAAAAGCATAATCTTAAATAGAGAGACAAATGTATGTGACATTTTTTAGAAAGGAACGTTTCTGTTCTGAAAATTTGACTGTTTAGACTGAGAAAAAAGAGAAGACCCTAAAATATTCACACTAAATTAGAACCTGTTCATTGGTAACGTAAATTTCTCAAAACGCAGTAAAATTTTTTCACGAAAAAAAAAATCTTAAAATGCCAGGGGCAGATAACACTATTACACTGATGTAGTAACAACTTAGCATCATAGTACGTGAAAATGAGCTCATCATCGGCGCAGATTTACAGATAACGGTCGTCGACAACGCTGTCAGGGGCAGAGGGTCTTTGGTGGAGTTGAAGGTAGGTAAAATAGATAGTTTGCCACTGTTACCAGACAACTAAATGTAAAATCGAAACAAAACTAAAAAGAGATCTAGTTGACGTTGCGATTTTGGTCGATTTGACAAAACGAATAATTTTTAATAAATAAAAAATTAATTAGGGCAAAATTATTGACTGGCTCGCATTGAATGTTTCTGGTGTATTTCATGTAACCCTTGAATGCCCGAAAATATTTATAGCAGAGTTTGTAAGACATGTAGATGCTCGACCCTTGGAAAACCTTGATTAATAATAATAGACCTTTTTTTTAACCTATTGGCCCTGTTGACCCTTAGTTACCAAATTCATTAACACGGTCTGACGAAATCAAGACTATGTAAATAATTTTCCGCCACCTGAAGGAACCCTTAAGCGCCTTCCAGTGATCCTTGCTATAACATTCCGAAACTGTGCTCGTTTATAAAAAATTTGTTGAACACCCAAAAAATAGATAGCTAGATCTATCATTGTTTTGGACCACGCTCCAGAATTTTATATAGTGCTGTCTTAATATGGAGCTCTTAGTTCTAATTTAGTATGCACATCTATTTTTCAATCCAACCCACTACTTAACAGAAATCCTTTACAACGGTATCTATTTGTCAACGTCTTCATCTCTTCTTCCTGCATCTTTCTGTAACTTCCGCAACCTTTTTTTTTATCTTTCTGGTTATGTCTCCGTCTCATTCTGCAGTTATCTCTTTCTTATGCCTGCATTTTACATGAATTCTTTCGTGTAGCTAGCCATGTCTTTCCTTCGAAACACTGCCATCTCATAGCTTTAGTGATTTACCATCGAAAGTTCGGACTTCTGTTGCATAAACAAAAGTCGTATACGTCGTTATCTACCTCACTATCTGTTTCTTTCTGTGCGACACGCTTGCCATCTATTTTTTTTTTTACTTTTACAAGAACATTTTCATCTCTTCCAAATACTCTTACTCAAAAGTCCTTCTTTAAAATCCCTATTCAAGACAGGCATGCCAATCCCATACTAATTAGCGCGCTCTCTGTCTTTTTTAATCTTTCATTAATCTTTCTTCTCAGCATGAATTCGGTAGCTCCTCAGTCTCTGACAAGTGATAACTTTATCTCCTCTCGTATCTTCTGTAAAACAAGTCATCCTCATATTGTCTCAAAAGCATCTTAAAACGAAACAATTACACGGAGTGCCTGAGATTAGACTCACCATGCCAAACATCTTTTTGTCCTGTTGAATGTTAAATACAAGAGTGTGGTGACTGAAAAATTTACGTGGCAGGTATGCTTTCTGCCCCTCACACTTTGAATTTTTTTTTCTTCAAACTACGAGTATAAGTTGCCGACAGAGCTAAACGTTATTGTTTTATATCTTTATCTTTTCAGTTGTGCGTGAGGTTTTAGAAGAATCAGTGTCATGGATTTATGTGTTTTGACTGTTCTGTTGTCAGTTAGCGTGGTATATATCTTGTTTGATAGGGAAGGTTTTATGTCTTTATCGCTCTCAACGATGCAAGATATGCTTTGAAACAGGAATGTTTATTCTTGGAAAACTGGTTTTCAATAAAGAAAACACTTTTTGAAGAACCTCTTTGAGTCATAAATATTTACACCTGTCTTTACACACGCAATGTGAAAGCTAAGTGAAATAGATAAATGGGAATTTTAAAAAAAAAAATCAGTTTGCTCTCTATCTCTCTACGTCTTCTATCGCTGTTCATCTGCCGTTCTCCCTCTTTTTACCTGACTCTCTCTCTCTCTCTCTCTCTCTCTCTCTCTCTCTCTCTTTTGACCTTTTAATCTCTCTCATAAATTCTCCTTCTCTTTCTCAGATCAGGTCCCGAGAATGTCTCTGCACTGGTCGTGCCGATTACCTTATAATTAAAAAATAATAATATTCTGCCTCATCCTTAGAATTAAGATTGCGTAAAATAAAGCTTGCAAGATGGAGACTGTATTACCTTCATTCTCGTCTGTAACTATTTGCTAACAGCAATACACTAAAAATAAACCGGGGAATGGGCTTCATGATTCGAAACAAAACATGTAAAACTCCATTTACTGAAAACAATCTTGCATGACTAGTTCCTACTTTTAAAGAAACACCTTGTAGCGGGCAATTTGAGCACTGGAACGTCAAAATTAAAGAAAGAAAGAACATCAAACTATATATTAAAAATGTGTAAAATGTAATGTTACAGAGGAGACACAATAGGATTCAATTATTAGCAAGTTGGAATAAAAATTGACAACATGATCGGAAAATGACCCATGGAAAAAGAAATACTTGCACGCGAGGAAAGAAAACTAAGAGCGAAGCGACTATTCGTTTTTTAAGGCTAGTTAAAAGCAGCCTTGTGTTATGCAATATTAAAATTAATCACTCAGGCATCAACTTCAAGCGATTCTTTCAAGCCACCTGAACGTGCGAGACATAGTTTAATTTGAGAGCGGTGTTCGTTTCGTTGTGCAAGTATGAAATTGAAAACAAAAAAGATTTTCGCTCCACTCTCTACGACATGATAACATATTGAGTGAGAGGATGAATCAGTGTCATATTTGATAAGATAGGATGTGCTAATTCCATCTTTTACAGTCCTTTCGATATTGAGGGGTAGTTCATTGTTTCACATGCTGTTAGTACTACTGCTACTACTACGGTGACCACTACTATTAGTACTGCTGCTGCTACTACTACTACTACTGCTACTACTACTACTACAGTGACCACTACTATTAGTACTGCTGCTACTACTACTACTACTACTGCTACTACTACTACTACAGTGACCACTACTACTAGTACTACAACTACTACTAGTAGCACCACTACTACTACTACTACTACTACTACTACTACTACTACTACTACTACTACTATTTAAAATAATATTTTTATTTCATGCACCATTGTTGCTTTCATTATTATAACCACCATCACTATCATAATCATCATGATTATTATTACTATTATTTTTATGGATAAGAGAGAGTGAGAGACGGACAGACAGACAGAGATAGGGACCGATAACCACCAAGACTTGCTGTATTCCCCAGTTTCATCCTACTACTACTACTACTACTACTATTACTACTACTACTACAACTACTACTACTACTACTACTACTACTACTACTACTACTACTACTATTTAAAAAAGTACCATTATTGCTTTCATTATTACAATTGCCGTCAATATCAAGATCATCATCATTATTATTACTATCATTCTTATGAAAGATAGAGGGAGTGAGTGAGAGATGGAGAGAGTGGGAGACGGACAGAGACAGAAAGGGGCAAATAACCACCAAGACTAGCAGTATTCACCAGTTTCTTTTTTTAAGTACTTTTCTTTCACAAAACCTGATTATTGGTACATAGTGTGCTTCTACGTGAAGTGTTAGACATTTTAACAACGAAACTTATTGAATTACTAGCATGCCTAATATGATTGTACGGTTTTCATATAACTTTCTATTATCGATCACTCTTAACAAAACAGGGTATTGTAAAACCACTAGAAAGCTGTAAGAAAAATAGACCCCCCCCTCCCAATAAAAAAAAAACATAATGCATTGTATAGGTATGTTGCGTGAAAGTCAATAAAAAAAATCCAATTCAGTGGTTTTCCTTTCTTAATTAGGTTTGGTGTATTGTGTTAGACATAGGAGACTACAGGAGACTACTGGTGTCACATTAATAATTGATGTACGGGGAGTCTGCCGAGTAGAGATTGGATTTCTTCAGTTACGTCAATGAATAAGGTATTTGCTTTTGTTGTTTATGGGGAAATAATGTAAACGAAAATAGATGCATCTTTGAATTGGATGTTAACTTTTCGTCTCTTGATCAAAGTTTGGTGAGGGTATAAGGAGAGGGGAGGGGGGGCGGTACCGATACAGATTGGTACCAAAACTGATGTTTAGTGCGTTAAAGGTTTAGAGTTAAAGTGTAAAAGAGACAAAAAGGGGGAGGGGAGAGAGAGAGAGAGAGAGAGAGAGAGAGAGAGCAACTCAGAGAGAGGCAGAGAAAGAAAAAGGAAGACGGGTAGACGCAAAGAAAGGGATAGATATAGACAGAGCGATGGGAGGAGGTCGATAAGATTGCATACTTTATTGCAGACAGATAGGATAGGGAGAATAGGATACACATGAACAAGGAGATTCAGTTAATTTATAAACATTGCTCTATGACTTTAAAAAATTTCAGAGCTTGTGTATGTAATATCAAAATAAAGAAATTAAAGTGTTAAGATTGTTTTTCATCCCCGATAGGCGTTTTTTTTTACCTTTTGTGGTCCGCAATGTCTTTCAGGCCATAATTTTTCTGATAAGACTAAGAGAATACTGTATAGCATTTAAAGAGATGCCAGAAGTTTAAATTTGAACTTGCATTCAATATCATAAGGAGAGATAAGATGATGATGAAGACAATGACGACGACGACGACGACGACGACGATGATGATGATGATGATGATG
>BMAT01008502.1:49862-70060 GCA_019649035.1 Elysia marginata | reverse complement strand
CCCCCCCCCCCCCCCTAAAAACGGCAATGAACTTGGTCACCAGTAACAACTCAAAACACCAAGAAAAGAGACACCATACAAAGTACTCTAGGGATATATAGAGATGGGTCAAACAAAAAACAAACTTCTATGGTGGCGGAATCAATATTTCAGTACATTATACAAAAGGAGTAGCCAGTACACAAAGTTATCAAAAATTATTTTACTGCTCTCATAAAAAAATCTGCAAATAAGGAAAACTCCACACAACCCCCTTCCCCAAATATGGATGGGAGAGGTTACTTATGCTGAAATGTCTGGCTACCTTCCAATTTCAAGTTAAAATGAGTCTGAACTCAAAATTGGAAGGTCGTCAGATATTCGTATCACAGAATAGCTTATTTGTCTACTTTCAAATACAACAAACAGAAAGGTCTATAATGCTTTGGTAGGATGCTATAGCAATTTGAAGTTGGCAGGGTTAAGACTTGTGGGATTTCTAAAAAGGGATAAAATAGCATTTAAAGTTTAGACGACTTTAAAAGTGTTGGGGCCTTAGCAACCACACCCATTCAAACTAAACACATGAAATTTTGATACGAATCAGGTGTAAAAATGTTTCGAAATGGTTTTAGCATCAACATCCAATATTTAAAAAATTTGACTTCTGAACACCCACAAAACTTTCAAAGCTTATACATGTGTATCTCAAAACTAAGCCATTTGAATAACAAGTCAATTGGACAGAATGCAAATACAAGATTATAAAGTAAAAGAAGTTTCCTCTGAGTCATTTCAAAAGTAATCCTAATAGTGTAAGAAATGTTATATAAGTCCATTCCCTGCTGAAGTTATTTAAAAAAATGTCTAAATACCTATAGGAAGTGCAACATCAGGAGGTTAGCTATCATCACATCAAGTCTGAAACACGGACCTGATTTTCATCATTTGTTGCAAATACTTGGGCTATAATCTGCTGCAGAGTATAAAATCTAGACAACCTGAAAATTACACAAAAATCAGGTGTGGGCCTTTCATAAATTTGTTTTCCCAATTCACACGAAAATTTTTTGTTTAAATTCTCAACTACGTTATAGGCAGTATTATGAGTACAAAAACTGACCCATACTCTGTAACCACAAGCAAAAACAAAGACTATAATCGCACCTCCACCATCTGGTTCAAGCCTGCCAGCAAGCATTTTGATGAAGGTTGTTTTGCCTGTGCCGTTCTCACCCAACATGACAATGATTTCCGAATCAGTGAACTGACCCGGGTCAATACTCAGCTCAAAGGAACCTTTAACACGCAAGGAAGAAAAAGTAAAATAATTATAATTTTTCTAGGTCTCTGTACCAGATGAAAACTTTTATATTAATTTCAAACAAAGCATTGACAGCATCAGGAGGCATTTAGCATCACAGTGTACCAGAAACACGGACCTAATTTTCATCATGTACTGTCACAATTAAATTAAGTTTTTCACTTTTAGATTAACCACAATACTGCTGAGTAATGATTGCATTGTAGGTCTATGTCATATTGTGGAGCTAAAACATCTCTAAATCTATAGATTCTTGTCTGTTACATTAGAGAATTTACTGAATGTGGTTTTAAATCATTGAAAACTTACCAGAATAGAAAAGGCCTGTATTTAGACCAAAATCTGTTGCATGGTGGTTAATATATATATAGGGTAAAAAAAAATATGTAACATATAACATTCAAAGCTCCACGAGCATGAATTACCTAACAAAGACAAAATTCCTTTTCTTTCTGAAAAACTTACCAAGTTTCTTTCCCATCTTGGGATACTCATATCTACACATTCTTTTGATTTCCTCCTCAAGGGCAGTCTCAGCAACTTTAAAAGTGAGAGAAGCCTCTCTAAATCTCAAATTTTCTGTTGGCACGAAACCATCCAAAAAGATGTTGATACCTGAAAAAATGTAAAAAGAAAAATTTGTATACAGTCCACTTCACTGAGTCGATTTTCGGTTGAGTAGATCCTTATTTTCCGAGAACATTCCCCCTTGCAATGGTGTTTCTGCAAAATAGTCACCGGTAGGTCAATGTCAACTCAACCGTGATGACGGTCAAGTCGATCCTTATATTCCAACCCCACTTCCTTTGTATTCATTAGATCTTTCCGGATAAGTCAAAATTAACTTTCCTTTACAGCATTTTGTATTGCCTTGCTTGCCTTCTCCCATACCTATCACATTACACAACTAGATTCTACCTGTATAGTCAACACTCTCATAATTAGTGACTAGGTAAATTCATGGTCAGGGATGAGCTAGCAGAAAAGTGGGCCTAGCCTACATATGCAATGCTAGTGCCAGGCTGCCAAATGGCCCACAAACCACAGGATGAATGCGTGTTTGCGCAAAATCGATTACCACCACCCCCTCCTTGCCTTTGCTACACTAGCCCCAGATCATGATTTCTCCCCTATCTTTGTCTCCACAGCCTACACGAGGTCATCTGTACCAGATGAAAATTATATTAATTTCAAACAAAGCGTTGACAGCTTCAGGAGGCATTGAGCATCACAGTGTACCAGAAACACGGACCTAATTTTCATCATGTACTGTCATAATTAAATTAAGTTTTTCACTTTTAGATTAACCTACCACTTATCAGTAACTGTTGATCAATGCACCACCAAGCAATAGGTCTACTCTACAGTTATCTTTATTCTCTGCAATAAGTTGTGATTTTTTTATTTCACTACGATCATTTGAAGTCACTCCGAGACTTAAAATGCTGATTACAATTACTTTACTTATTGGAATTATGGCTGGAAGAAAACTGACCATTCTGCCTTTGAAACAGAAAATTAAATTGACCGAGGCAGTTTAAAGCGACAAGAAAAAAAAAGGTTGAAGCCAATGCGTTTCAAATCCCTGCCAACAGCATCTCAACCATCATGAAGCACAAAGAACATTATAGACAGCAGTTCTACTTGGGCCAGGTTGATGTTAACAAATCATGATGTTGAAACAACTTTTAAAATGGTTTACCGAAATGAGAGAAAACAACATTCCAATAAGTGGACCAATGATAAAAATCAAGGCAACTTCAATCGCAGAGGCGTTTGGCAAAAACTAGAAATGCAATGAGTGGTGGTTGGCAACAGGGATGCAAGCCGCTTATGCTCAAAAAGCAGGAAAACTTTATAGCTGCCCCTACAGAACTTTTGAAGGACCAATAACAAAAGACAAATACAACTCTGTACTAGGGCCTGCACAGCTATACAACTCAAATTAGTGTTACACTTTCTATGAATCTCAAGTTTAGAGTTTTTCTGTAATATTCATGTCTTAATTTTTTTCAAACTTTCCTGCTTTTTAACCAAAGAAAATTGATTAAAAAATCGGAATTCCTGCAAAAATCGGAAAACTTGCATCCCTGTGGCAAGGTTTAAAAGGTGACAAAAATTTGTAATGAACTTTGTATAGCGAAAGTTCGTTGGTTGACTATACCAGTTTGAATCAATGACAATATTCCGCTCTAAAAAAAAACATATCACAGTACGAGCTCTTTGATGTTCACAACGCGGATGTAACCAGTCTGTTTGGGCGACTACTTCCGAACAAAACAAGGGATTCCACAGGCCTAGAATGCTACGTAAGAAAAGCAGAGGATAGGTTTACTGTGCAAACCTGTGCTAATATGGACAGCAGTCATAAACTGCCCCTGTTTGTCATAGGCACCCCTACACCCAAACAGCACCCTCTACCAAGCCTCCCAGAGGAAATTTGGCTATATTATGAGATAAAGGATCAAGGGTCATATTTATGCACATTCTTCACTCAAAATAGTGTCGTGAAATGATACAAAGTAGTAATGTTTTGCCTTACCTTTAATTATTGCCAATACTCCACTTTGTTGTGCCAGTCTGACTAGCATGTGGAGCCTGACATACGCCTGCCTAGATCTACATTTCTAGGTCTAGAAACAACAACACAACTACATGTAGGTTTAGATCTATTTGAGCTACTAGAGTCAGAATCGTCAGGTCCATCACAAGAACTAAAAGACTCTAGATCACTGTCTGGATAATTATCATCTAATTTAAGTTCCTCATCAAGATAAAAAAGCATTCTCTGGCCTGCTCAGCATAAGATCCTGGTTCCATAGATTGCTTCATACTTGAAAACTTTACAAAACTTGAAGATAAACAACATGAACTGGTTTCTCTTTTGTTTCCTTTTACTTCACAGTCATTCAGGGCAAAATGTGCTTTTTTTCCCTCATTGGACTATCAAAGACCAAACAAATCAGAGGGGGTGTGGCCGCCCGGTTTAGCGGGCACACTGTATACAGAAGTTATTGCCCTTGCCCAGTTAACCAGGCATATGGGTTCAAAAGGTTAACAACATATTGCATGCATCACATTAGGCAAACACAACCCCTAAAAAATTTTCAGCTGTCAAGGGAAGTAACAATGTATTTATAATTGCACAACATAGTTATTTGCCTTCTTTTTGGCTTCCCCCCGTTCTCGATAACTGAAAATGAAAACCAAACAAGATGAATTGAATTAAGAAGTTTGTGTGTTTGTCTTAGCATGAGCAGACCAATTAAATAATTTTTTAAATAAAAAAATGATATATTGCAATATTTTAACTAAAAATAATAAAGGGTAAAAACTTATTTCATTGACCTCTTTGATAACTTACCTTCCCGAACACTGAAAGGCATGGTGACTACCCCATAAGCTCCGGGCACACCATACAAACAGCATATAAAATCTGAGAGGTAGTCCAGAACTGAGAGATCGTGCTCGACAACAATAACATACTTGTCTGGTGTGATCAAGCTGCGGATAGCCTGGGCAGCCTTTAAACGTTGCTTGACATCCAAATAACTGGAAGGCTCGTCAAACATGAAGCTGGAAAATGAAAAAATACATCACATGATGTCTTAAAATGAGTTGACATAAATTATATGTGGACATCTCATTTTTCTAAACCTAAAACTGCTTAAATGGGGTAGTTGACTACTTTATGATAGAGTCTGTGATTAAAATAATAGTCTCATACTATAGACTCACAATGTATTAAAATGTCAACAAGTGCTTCATCATATAAAAAACAAAATTTTTTTAGACCATATGACTATTTTAAAGTCATAATTTATGGCCATTGCATACTTTAAAAAACCCACCACTTCATTTTTAGTCCTGATTTTGCCATTCTAAGAGGTTAACTTCCTAGGGATGCAAAAAGAAAATTGAAAAGACAAAAAAAATGAGTTTATATAATAAGGCTTTTGCATGAAAATACATAAAACTTAAAAAGTTTTGCCAAAAAAAGTGAGAAGGGCAGAAAACATACATGTCAGCATTCTGTATGCAAACAATAGCTATGGCAAATCGCTGCAATTCTCCTCCTGAGAGGTCTTCAACGTTTCTGTCTCGTACTTTTAGTAGGTCTGTGAACAAAAAATGATACAGCTGCAGTTTGGGGCAAAGTTGTTTTTTTTTTTCACAAGACAATCAGTCAAATATTTTTCAAATGCTAAAACATTAAAAAACTTGACATCAATAATTCCACTGCTCTTTGCTAGTTATGCTGGAACTATATGGGACCTTCTCAAAATTTAAGATAAATGTTGCCAGTAAAATATTTCTGCACCAGAAGTTGTCTTTTACGCAAAACGACCTTTTGTCACAGCCTCAAATATGTGTAAGGAGAGAGTGTGTCACTGTAAAGGTTAGTAATCAAGTTCGCTTTGTTTTATGACTTGAAAAGATTGGGTGTAAAAGAAGGATGGGGGTTGGGCAGGGAGCAGAACAGCAGCTCTTGGGACTGAAAATTTGCTGTGATCAGGCTTATGGGGTCAATGCAGGGATGCAAGCAGCTCATAAGAAAAAAGCAGGAAATTTTTTTATGAAAGTTTCCGAGCGCGCTCTATTCTGATTACTAAAACCAGCCTTTCAGTGTCTAGCAAAAATGATTTTGCCATCAGTTTGGTAAGAAACTCTCCTTTTACACAGCAAACATCATGCAACACCATCCTTGTCCGAAATTTTTCCTGCTATTTAACTAGAATAAAAGTCTCCATTGATGTCTTTCTGCTTCATTTGTTCTTTGAAACAGAAACACAATGTGATGTTGTAGATTTCCGATCCAAGAACTTAATTTGGGCTAGATCTAGACTTGGAATGGCCAACATGATCATAATCTAGATTTTTAGCAAATGTTACTTGAGTCTAGATTTCTAGATCTAGATTTTCTAGTGTAAAACTGTAAGCCAGTAAGGCTAAGTCAGTGAATGACTAGCTACACTGTTTCTCCATGTCTAATCTAGATCTATAGAGAGATAGAATAGATCTAATCTAGATTTGAAGAGTAAGACTACTAGATCTAAGAGTTTTTAAAAGCATCTAGCCTGGCACTTGCTTGAAAATTAAACATCTAGAAAGGTCAACGAGGTGCAGCAATCACAATACGAAATATCACTGAACAAGATCGCTCTTGGCTAAAAAACGCGAAGTGCACAAGATTGCTCAGGGATGGATCTAGATGTAATGTAAGAAAGGATTATAAAGGACTCTCGATGTTTTGAGCAGTCATAGAACCATGTGTTCATATTATATCGTAAGATAACTTTATTCATGATTAGGCCTAGAACTACAAGAAAACAAGATAAACAAGAAAAATCATCGGTAGCATACTTTCAGTTTCACTTTTGCTTTTACCCCCATTGGCCATTATGTGGACAGTTTCGAACTCATCACGAAAAAGAAATCGGGCGATGAGGTTACATATAAAATATAAACGGAAATCGACGTACGGATAAACAAAAAGAAATAATCGGTATCGCCATAGAATCGGAAAAAGGTTTGTAATTTGCTTCCGATTTTCCGGTCGTCTTTTCTCGGTTTAAGTTCTTACTTTAATAAGTTTATAATTTTTCTAACTTTTTTGTTGCTGATTGTCTGGTTGAAGAAGGAATACGAAAATCGGAAAAATCGGGGGAGACGAAAAAATCGGAATTCCAATTAAAATCGGAAAACTTGCATCCCTGTCAATGTTTTCAAATGTAAAACCAAATTGTGTATTGAATCAAGCTATAAAGAGGTTTATGGTTGTACAAAATATTAAAATATTTATAATTGTTGAGGACATAACAATTCACAACAATTGTTGCTTGAATCAAAAACCAACGATTTGCTTCTAAAACTGATGAGTTTCAATCCCAAAAAGTTGTTTTTAAAACATTGCCTGAGGTTATTAAATTAACAATAAAAACTAACATTTTCGTATGTGTTTGTAGATCTAGCATTTTCACAACAAGCGTTATGTCCGCTAGACCTAAGCAAATCTAGACGGTACACTTTTTTGAATGAGAAGATTGACGTACTTTTTTCAGTATAGGTCTATCAGACCTCCTGCAGTTAAAATTCATCGCCAAAAACTGTAAGGTTGAATTGGGAAGAAAGCCATTTGAAAGGTAAAGTTTTAAGGCCTTTTTTAAGCCTAGAAAACACGTCTTTTTTCTACAAAACCAAGAACTACACATAAGTGTGTGATAAGATACGGATAAAATTATCTACAGTATCTCTTTAATCATTTTTCAACATGAAACAAGCTTTTACCATGGGAAAAAGCTAAATTTAGACCTATCTTTATTGGGTTGAAGAAGACATGGTATAAACTGGACGAACTTTTGGGACAGCCTCGTATGTAGATTGTTTATTTTCTTGTCAGAAATAATTGTCAAGTGTCAAAATAATTATGCAGGCCTGCCACTCACCAAAATGAATTTATATCAGCATGATTGACATTTTAAAAAAATGGTTTCTTGCCTTTAGATAAATTATATAATAGATTCCATCAAAATGTCAAAGAAAAAAATGAATATGGTCTCATCTAGTTCAGTTTATCCACATTGTGTATTAAGAATGTGAACAGCAATAGTGTTTAAATCACAGACCATATTAAATCTTGCACTCAATAAAAACAGATCTGTCATTCATACAGCTTAAATCAGTATAATACTGATTTTCAGGCCAAATGTTAAAAAGATTCATTTTTACTGCTCGGTAACTACCACCCATTGAGCCAATCTATGCAATGATTAGTTTGTTTAAAAAAAGATCGCAATGAAAATTTATGGCCACTAAATTATTAACACACAAATTTGATTTTGTAATCAATATTTTAAAAAATAAAACCATTTTTTCACTTTCAATAAAAGGAAAAAGCCACAAAATAAAGATTCCATAAGACACATGTATGTATGCTACTTTCACATCACTTACCAAGCTGTCCACAAACTCTTAACTGATTTTTAAGTTCATCTTTTTTATCAAGCAGTTGTTGAACAGAGCCCTGTTAGACAAATAAAACAAAAAGATCTGGTTAAAATTCTGACACACAATTCATACAAATACCTCATTGCTATCAAATAGGTTTTCCAGAATCGCAACCTTAATTTAAAAAGTACCAACTGACAATTAACCTTTAGAAACCAATGGGAAAAAAAAACAAGAAAAATTCAAGCCTGGCAAAGATGAATCAAAATTAGAAGGTACTGGTAGTGAGATATTGGTATCACCGAAAGGCTTATTTTTACTACTTCCAAATACAACAAAAAGACAAGCTCTATCATGCTTCTGTGTGGAGTTATACTTACAGACATTTTAAGTCACCTGGATTAGGCCTTGTTAAATTTCAGAAAGGGGAGAAAACGGCATTTATTTAAAGTTTAGATGACTATAAAGATTTTGAGGCCTTAGCAACCATACCCATTAAAATTTAAAACCTAAAAATGAAATTTGAACATCAAGTAGGTGTAAAAACTCTTTAGAAATGGTTTAAGAGTCGATATCTTAAATAAAAAAACATTTTACTTCTGAACACCCTTTAAACTTCGATAAACTTGAAAGCCTATATCTCCAAACCAAGCCTTGCAACTTAGGACTCATTTGGACAGAATGCGAGACATAAAGTCCTATAAAAATTTTTATCAATGAAACTTGACGGACACTTTTTTAGAAATAATGTGAAAACAAAACTATACGGCCTCATCTCTCAAAAAAGTATCCACATTTTATGTTAAGAATGTGAACAGCAAAAAGATTTAAATCACTGGCCATACAAAAAAGGTGATAAAACTATTCATGAAATGATCAATACTCTAAGAGGGAAGACAATATTAGGGATGTCACTAAACTTTTCTGAAAATAAATGAAATCTGGCACTAAATTCTGACATTAAAAAACATACACAACAAGGGTGTCGGAATACTTTTATTCCGTTACTTGTATTTGCGATACATTTTATGAGTATTTTTTTACTCAACTCACTTACTTTCTGAAAAAAGTATTGTATTTTTCTCAAACACTTAATTTGAATTGTATTCTTGAATATTTTTCAAATACATCCTGAATACCGGTACTTTCAAAGCTTTTGTTAGTTCAGCCATCTTTCTCTGCCCTAGACTAGTAGAAAGGTTTTCTCTTGGGGGGTCTTATCTTTGCCCCCAAGAGATCATCACTAGGAGACAGAAACTTTGAAGGTCTGCTTCTTGAGAAGTACTACAGAAGTTTTGCTTCAGGGGAGGTTCAGACCAAATCGCGTATTTCTTTGTTTTCTGTTTGTTTTTCTGAACCAGTGTCTTTGTCTAGTTACAATTAAGTGAAAAAACATCTTTTTGTTGAGCCTTATTTACCTTTCTTTTTGAGCATCATTTGAGTGGTGTTTTAGAATTTGGAAAGTTCACCTTGATAGTGCTTGACTGATGTATTCAGAAAGGTATTCTTGATTTGAATACATTTGAAAAATGTATTTGTACTGGGATACATTTTGCCAAAAGGTATTTGTTTTCTATTCAATTAATTTTTGAGGAGTGTAAGTACTTTTTAAGGGTATTTGAACTGCTCTGTCACTGGATTGCCATTATTCATAGGGTCAATCGCGTTCAAATTTGTTGTTCATTCATTTTCTGAGGTTGGGAAAAAAACAAAAAAACTGAAACATGGAATCCTTATAATTTACCTTCACAGCCTTTGGGATTTGGTCCACATACTGAGGTTTCATCAAGGCTTTCAGGTCATCTTCAAGAATTTTGGTGAAGAAATTCTGCAATTCTGAACCTCTGAAGTAAGCAAGGATTTCAGTCCAATCTGGTGGATCCTATAATAAATATATAAAACAGGTAAAATTTTAATGCTGATCACCATAAAAAAAGGTATAACAGATGATAATAAAGCTTGATGATTGTCATTTTTATCTTCAGTTCATTTCTACAAAGCAGACCTACCAACCTCTTTTGATTATGGATAGGGAGAATCAGTGGGTTTCATAGTGAGATTGGGTGTGTTCATAGTGAGATCACGATCGGAGCGAAAAAAACTAACGTAGCTGCCTAAAACCCTTTGTAGAGTATTTTTTACAAACTTAAATTAAAATATGTAATTTGTTGTTGTACCCATTTGCAATAGTGAAAGTTTTAAAACTTTATGTTACTTGCATCCAGGTGTGTCAGCAAGGGGATCTATACCTAGATGGCAGATTTACTCTGAACATTCTACCCCACCCCCCCAATCAACTCAACATTGAGAGAAGGAATTAAAGATTTATGAATGAAAGTTATGCAACTTTTTCAGACCAGGAAACAGAAAGACGTAATAGATATTATAAAATTTAAGAATTAGAATTCCGTGATTTAGCTGGGTGTGTTGGCATACATTAATGGCAAAAACGTTGACTAGAACTATATGCGCCTTGATTAAACTCTATCACAACACACCAGTTGCGGCGTTCTCTTCTTTAACTGGGATTTTTTTACTGAACGGTTACTTGCGCCATTAAAAGATTAACATTTTCAAAAGGCAAATTTATTACTCTAAAACTTTGATTATATGTGTAAAAAAATTCACGGGTTACTTTAGATGTTACAGTAAATTTTGTAATGTGTTTCCGTTTCTGTGTCATCGTGACCTAATAGAACTAATTTACTTCAAAATAAATTCTTTTGCAATCCTAGACTTATATTTTTATCATAAACTAGCAATTAGTCGAAGTATATAGTGTGGCTTCCTTTAGAAATAAATTTCTAGCCTGTAGCTTGAATAGTTTGACTAAAACAAACAATTATTTACAGTGAAACTAAAATCATTTTAACGCAATGCGAGGATGAGAATGCAGTGTAGCGGGAGCAGGGTCAAGGGGTCACAGGTTCACACAGGTAAGCCAGCCGAGGCCTGGCTGAGAAACCAAGTTGGCGAGCGTTAACAGCCGTGTACATCCCACTTAAAAAGAAACTATAATACTATAATAATAATAACATCAAATTTACAGGAAACTGCCTTACACTAAAGCGACCAAGGTTAGGCTTCTGCTTGCCAGCCAGAATTTTCAGCGCTGTGGACTTCCCAATACCGTTTGTTCCTACCAAACCTAACACTTCACCTGGTCTTGGAGTTGGCAATCTGAAATGCAAAGCATTTTTATAAATTTCTAAAAGAAATCATCAGATATCTACCTCAACAAAAAAATGCACTGAACAAGTTTACGACGGAAACTGAGATATTCATTGTTAAATGCAATAAAATGAAAGCATTTTTATACTAATGTAATTTCAATAAAAATTTTTTTATAAACTGTCACGTTATAAAAGCAACAACAATACTGGCAAGACTTATTCAAAACACACAAAAGAAAATATAATTTTCACTTGAGCGCAGAACAATACCTGTGTAGCTTGAATGAATTTGCACTATAACGGTGGGTAGTATCTCTTTGCAAATTGCTGGGCAAATTGATGATATCAATGGCCTCAAATGGACATTTCTGACATATACAAAAAAAAAGAAAAAAAGAAAATAAGATTAGTGAACTCTGCTGTACAAATGCAGTATATTTTATATAACTAATTGAAATTAAATAGTGTCAACAGTAAAATATAATGTACAAAACAGTAATTAACAAATCAAAATGAGAAGCATTAAATTGTTAAAAAAAAAAGAGAAAAAAAATTGAAAACCCAATTAGCGCCTATAAATTTTTAAGGTTAACTGAGTTTAAAATCCACATTACTACATAGAAAAGTGCCCAAACCTGTGACATATTTCAATAATTTATAAGGATAAACAAAAGCAGACAGAAATATCTTGCACTGTAGCAGACTTGGAATTAAGAGAAATTTTTACTCCTGACCTGACCACAACCATTCCAAGTCGTTTCTAAACAGCAAATTATCAAAACGACTAATATACTAATTACTAATATATCCGGTAAGACAAAAAAACTTACCTTAACACAAATACCACAACCGATACATAGTTCCTCAGAAATAAAAGCAATTTTATCGGTAGGTGTAACTTCAATACAGAGTTTTCCTGAAAGAGAAATTGGTGTATGCGAGTTAACTGCAGCGGTGGACACAACAAGTAAAAAAAAATTCTGCGGTCAGGGCGAGCATTACAAAACATTGATTCAATTGACATAAACAGTTCAAGTTAAGTCAATACAGCAGTAAGATTTGTTTCCATAAGGAACATATTTACTAGCAAAAATGTTTGCTTTCACATGAGTAATGTATATCCAGATCAGGATTTTTCCTTTTCAAAATGGAAGAAAATCGTGAGAAGCCCATTGCTGTAACTAAAACCAAGAATAAAATTTGTTTTCAATACAAAAATTTTTGAGTGTAAAGAACTAAGACAAGACACTTTTCATGCTTTTCATATCACTCTCTCAAGATGGTCAAAATCTAAATTCTAATCAATAAATAACTTGCTTTTAAATCAGGAAACCGGCACTGCAAGTCTTTGGAAATGCCTTCAGAATTTGGACCATAGCAAATTAAACTCAATAATAATAGATGGAGAAAGATGAAGGTCAAAACCAAGGGCAACACTTTTAATGTCATATTGCCAAGGATTCAGAGTATTAAGAAAGATTCAAAGAGCACTTTGTTCAAAAGCCCAGTAATTGTCTGGCAAGGTGACTAAAATTATTTTAAGTTCTGCGATTTCTGAGACTGATAATCTCTTGTAATTCTTGTCCAAATTGTGACCCTATTAACTTTAAGTTACTTGTACAGCTGTTGAACTCTTGATCATGTAATGTAATTTAAAATTGATTTTACAATATTTCAAATGAGCATATTTTTAAATGATTGTTTGTACACCTGAAAACTATTTTATGCACGATCAATGAGCTTTCATGGCTGCCTGTTGCGACACAGGTACTAGTTGTCTGCATAAATCAAGTATGCTATTTTTACAAGTTAAATTTCAAGTGACAATTTTTAAAACTTTTCTAAACCACTTTCACCACACAGATGCTGAATGTGCAACCAAAAAAGAGGGTGAAAAGATGTGTCCCTGCTCAGCTTGTTCAGTCTAAAAAACTGCTCTCGAGAGCAGATCTAGGTCTTGATCAACCACACCTGTCCATTGGGTCTAACAATCTTCAATGACCTTAATCAACTTAGAATATATAAAAATTACTTAAGAAACCCACCCTTACAGCTGACTGCCCATGAAAACTTTTGGTACGCTGCCTTTTAGGCCAACTACCCATCCTTTCATGCTGTTAGCGTTAACTCATTTGCCGCCCACTGGCTCTCCTTGCCTCACATTGAGTGATTGACTGCCGGTTGTGAATGACATAAAAAAAAAAATACATATTATATGCTTGAAACAGTATTGCATGCCACATACACACGGTCACAGCCTCTCCCTTAACCTTGTAAGGTTGTGGTCAAAAGAATCCTGCACGGTTCTATGGCAATGGTTTAGCTCTATGGTACTAACACAGATCAAATCCTATCCTATTTTACCCTTATCCAAAAAACCAAGCTAAAGCCAGAAACCATAGTGTTTTAATATTACATCTGATCAGAAAACAGAAATCCAGCAACATCATACAAAAGACAGAATGCTCTTATATTTACTAGTTATTGTGAATAAAGTTAAAAAAAAAAAAAACAACGATTAATGTACTTACCCATCCTTACAACAGGGCAAAACTTTTTGCACTCTTGCCTGCATCTTTTTGGCTTGCACTTGTCAGAGCTGACAATAGCAATCCGAGTGAGAGAGTCATTTGCATCTTCTTCCTTCTTCTTATCCCTTTTCTTAGACATGACTGCAGCTCACCTAAAAAAGAAATGAAAAAAGTTTTTTGGCTGTAATTTGCTATAGGGGAAGTATTTCAGATTTTTTTTTGGCAGACGTTATGAAATTCACCATTTTTTTGGTAGATTACAAGAAAACCTAAAACCAGAGAAATCATTTTATTTTTTTCCAGTGAGAGAAGAGTCATAACACCTTTCTCTACTAAAGCCTATTTATTTCAAAACCTGCCAAGTCTGTACTTACTCATTTAGATATCGATATCTTGAGATATATAATTATTTTGTTGTAATATAAATTGAATTTCAAGAGACTAATTTAGATCTAGAAATGCTATACAGTTGAACTCACACAAGACCAACAAGTGGTTGTGTGGGCAGTATGCTTGTAAAGCTGTAAAAATTAGACCTGGATGTGAGCCCAAATATAATTACCTGAAAATTTAGAATACATGTGTGGGTCCAGGGCTGAGCCCTGGTAGGGGGTCAGGTGGAAAGCGTCCCCCTAAAGCTGAAGCATTTTTAAGAAAAATTATGCCCGAAACCCTGTCTCCTGACACCTACTCTTTGAATTCCCTGTAGACCAATACTATCACCTCCATCTCCTAGCACATTTTCCCCAGAATTAAATGTTTTCAAATTCATATTTAAAATAAACATTATGCCTCACAATTTGTAAAAAGTGAATGAAAAATTTACTCACAATTATACCTAATCTAGCCTTTGATCATAAAAGAGACAAAATGCGATGCCTGGTTTAGGCAATTTTCTTACATATTCCGAGAGGTAATCACCATTACAGTCCTTTTCTTCCATTTTCCAACCATTGCCATCGAAACTTATTTTTGACTCCAACTTCAATAGCTTTCAAGTTTGCCGCTCGTTCAACAAACCGTTCAGTCATGTTGAAATCACTTCTTATCAGTCCGATCTCAATCCCTTGCTGGGCTTATCAATAGACCTAGATCTAACTCCACAGATAAATTCTGACACTGCAAAAACTGGAACTAGATTAGATCTACACCTAGATCTACATGTAGATATCAAAAATTCACAACAGAGTAGGTCAAGTTAATCCAGATACTTATAGATCTAGATCTAGTTTACGCAGATGAAAGTTCGGCAATCAAACGAAGTTGTCTCACGCTGTGACAGTTACACTGACAGAGTCAGAACAAATACCGCTATGTTATAAGCTCGTAAGGATAGTTCAGCGTCAGATTTCCGATCATAAAAAACGCTATAGATCTAATGTTAGAAAACAATTTCTTTTGTGGGTCTCCATTCTTATTAAAATTAATTTTAAAAAATAAGCCTTTTAAGGATTTGGCAAGCCACGATTTTTCAATACTTGAGACCAGAGCTAGATAAAGTACCTCCGTGCGACTTTCACTTTCAAGAAACCCCTTCAATTTTCAAGAACAAAAAAAAGCCTCGCTCGATAAGCCAGTGGGAGGGGCCTTTGAAGAGAAGTCGTCGTTGCAAAACGTATTCGTATTTTTACTTGAGTTCCGGCAATCATTGCCGGCAAGCCGGCTGTGGGCGCCGGATTTAACAAATCGGAAGTTTGGCGGAATTCCGGCTAGGCGACACTACGGCAATCATCATAGTACTTTATATTACAGTATTATACTTGCGTTCAGCACGAAATTTTACGATTGCCGGAAAACATCCAGGTCTAAAAAATGTATTCTTTTGCTTTTCTGTTGTGTAAAATTCAGAGATGCCACCTTGGCAAGACAAAATTGCCTGAACTTTTCTTTGGACCCCATCCATAGCTACACGCCTTTCCACCTTCCAAGTTTTTCTATTGGTCGTTCTTTGCATTAACATGGAACAAATTTCGGGATAGTCCTGGCTAGACTGACGAAATGAAGGGGATGATACCCATTTTTACTAAATTTCTTTCTGAGGACACAAGGTGGAACTTACTCACTGGGGTGTCACTATTTATTTGAGTTACAAATTAGATCTACTCCTATGAGGCTCATTATTCTTCATTTCGTCAGTGTTGTTTATCATGAAAAAAAAAAATGCATTTTACTGCATAGGACACTTTATTTCGAGAAAAAAAAACGAATTGATTACCATGAAGTTTAGTCTTAGCTAGGGTTGCACCACTGTGTGGGAATTCTTCCCTTTCCAGTACTGCCTTTTTTTTTCTACCACGATGATGAAATGTAACATGCCACACCTGCCCCTTGACAGCATGCCAATGTAATCCAAAGGAAATTCACTATTAAAAGTATTATAATCACTTTCTTCAGTTTTCGCCTTGGAACACTCTTCTCAAGTTCTTTAACCTTTTCACATCTTGCCTTCCCGCATGCCGGGTTTCCCTGCAAACGTTTCACGTTTATTGTGGATATTTCCTCTAGACGCAGTGTTTTGTAGTATTTTTAAAAATTCATATAAAATACAAATTTTGGTTTATATGGTATATTTTGGTATCAATGGAAAGCTCTTTTCTTATATTTCAAAATGCTACATAATTTAAAAAAATGTGTATTTAACTATTATGTGTTAGTTACCATAGCAACCAAAACAAGATGGCTGACACAAGTAAAACAAAAAAGTACAAAAAATAAAGTTTACATCTTTATTTCAACAATATTTTTACTTTTTTGACAGAATTCTTTCAAAAAATCGAACAGTATAGACACGTTGCCAAATTTGAAAAGAAAATGGAAGCAATTGATAAAAAAAGGGTGACGGGGTAGCTATAGATCTACTGCTCTCGTCGCTTGTGTCGTGATGGAACTAGGTCTAGTGACTGCAGCCTCTTGGTCTAGATCTAGTCTTGGAGTATTATCCAATAAATAAGACTCATCTTCTAGATCGCTATCTAAATCGCCTTCTAATATTTTTTCTCCGTCATCCTCATCATCGGAACCAGCTGTGAATATTGTATCTCTGGTAAACAAATCTACGATGTCTCGCCGCCATTGTTGTTGACGAGTGTGGCTAGACCTAAGGTCACGGGCGAGACGAGCTCATAACACACTTTTGAACTATTATTTTTTTTTATTTTTGCGACATACAAATTTCTATATTGTAAAAAAATGGGTTCGGAACATGTTCGGAACTAGTTTTGTTATTTCTACGTATTTTTTTGTCAAGATTTAGCGATCATGAGTCACAGTGTCTTATGAAAGTATGCGGTGACAGGGGATGAGCGGCGTGATGTGTACGGTTATTTTTACCCCCGCGCAGGGTGTGTGCGCGCTGGCTGGAACTGTTGTGACACAGCCCGCTCAGCTATTGTGCGGGGTGATGTGAAAAGGTTAAGAACCTGACGTCCATTTCGTTCAACAAACATTAAATCCATTTTTGAAGGATTGGTATGAAAAGATAGATCTAGATTGGATCTAGAACTAAAAACTCTATCAAATGTGGAGATAAAAAGTCCTTTGATTGTGAACGTTTTCTATTGCAAAGATCATAAACATTGATGCGGATGTAAAGTTCCGTCATTCCCTGAGCTTTAAGTCAACAATTGACCAGCATTAGCAATATAGACGGTCTGTAAGGCAATCCAGATATTATTGTTTGTTTGCACATGCTCAGTGGCTCATTTTCCGTCAGTTACAGAGGGACTTAACTCCCACTGCTGGATGTTGACTAATTCTTCGTCCGTTTTTTCTTTCCATTTCTCTCTTCCGTCAATATTATTTTCGCTAATTTCCGGCAGACAAGCAAGGTTTACCTGAACCTTGACAGAATATTGACGGAGCCCATACCATTGCCGGAATTCCGGCAATTGCCGGAAAAGTGGCACCTCTGAAAAATGAGTTCTTCATTTGTCTTTTATGTAGCTAATGAACTTACTTTCCCTTCTGGGGTCCCATTAACATAATATTTAAACAATTTTGGCAATTGATTAGCATATAATGATATATCACATCTTTCCAACACGGCGGCATTTCTGCCCTTTTTTAATTTCCTAACTGAAAATTTCTCATCCAAGCTGTGGTTATATCAAGTCTCAAGATCAATCGCATTTGTGACACCGCCCATGTTGACATACATGATTTAATAACTATATCTAGATCTAGTCTGGAATATAGGCCTATATAGTGACCGCTACCTAGGCTATTCCGCTATATTGCAATCGCAGCTTAAGTCCTGAACCCTCTCAAGATTACAAAAATGGGCTGGCCACAGGTAACGTAAACAAGGCACAATGAAAAAGGGGTGCACTTTTGCCCGCGTTGTCACCACTTACATGCATGTCAGTTTGACATCTGGACGCCACAGGCAACTATGTTACGTACTTAGATCTACATTGCAAACACTAGTGACTAGATCTAGATTATTTATAAAACTTAAAGCCGCAGCGTCAATAAGGAGGTGTGGGGGACCGGTATGGTCTAGAAAGGGGCAAGTCAGAATTCTAGTTCCCGCGCAGGCATGGAATTCCAGGAGGCCTGGAAAAACCCTGGACTTTGCTTTTACCCTTGAAAAACCTGGAAAATGGCCATCGGGCCTGGAAAAACCTGGAATATTCAATATGAACTAATCCATTGAAGACTACCAAGACGTGTTCCGGAAGTGGCAGATCAGGCTGAAACATTGCATAGAGAGCCATGGGGAGTATTTTGAAGGACTGTGAAAGTTTCATATAGATTCTAGCTCTAGAAATCTAGGTATATATTTAACAGTTTTAAAAGAAAATACAGATCGACTCAAAACATTTTGATCCAAAATGATCCCTTCTAAAAGAACCTAAAAGAATCTGATATGAGAAGAACCAGTTGCGTTATTTAGATCTAGATAAGATCTAGGCTATACATGATTCTAGTATTTTTTTTCTACTTGGCTAACTTGGTTGCATCTATGCATGGTAAGGACGTGGTCGTCATGCAGTCTGCAGAGTACAGGTCTATCTAGATCTAGACTAGATCTACGGAGACTGAGTATGCAATGAAAATAAAGAATAAATGCAAAAGGAGTCATACAAAAGTGGTCGGCAAGGCAGGTTTGACTGTATTTCCAATACTTCAAAAATATAATAAAATGTTTTACTTTCAATTTAATATTTTTTATGGAATGAGTACTCACGTGTTCGAGCTTTGAGGATTGACTAGCCGGTTCTCTTGCACCACACCGTGGAAAAGGAACGGATACGGAAGTGATAGCGGTACGCAATAAGGCAATTATTGTGAAACTTCGTTTTGTTTGCCAGGTTTACGCCCATGAGAAGCCATATCAAGTTTTTTTCATATTAAGATTACAAACCAGCACAGAACTGTGCATACCAGAGATCATAATCTCTGTTACATACTTATGGTCTCATATAATTGTTTAATCTTTACACTTTATAAAACTTGTATGTTCATTTTTTTCTACACGAACAAATGATATTTTTAGATAATCAATTTACGTTTCTAGATCTAGATCTATATCAAAGGGAATTTTTAAATCAAGTATACCAAAATCAACATTACATCGAAGTTAGCGCTTTACTGCTGTAATTTGCACAGAAGCAAAAAATTATTTACGTTGAATACTTGAAACTGAAACTGAAAATCATCAAAATAGTTTGTTTTTTTTTAACTTCCCCATGCTTGTTGAAGCAGAAAGTCAGAAGCAAGGGACAAAAAAAGTGACATTTCGTTTCCTGTAAACTCTGCGATTGATACTTGACAGATCACTGTTCACACATCTTCTTTTGTGTAAAATCAAATTAGAGTTTATCGAAGGTTCTTAATTAAGATTCTCTGCCGCCATAGGTAAGTGTGCGCCATACCTTGTTTCGATAGCTTGACAGTCGGGGGATTTTGTTCACTTGCTAACTTTTTTGTATGGTATTGTTTCAGTTCGAGATCTACACCAACAGATCAGTAGCTTTTATCATCATATAAAGCTAACCAGATAACTATTTTTAGCCTATTTCTCCTTCTGCAATACAGAACACCTTAGGCCAGTATATTTTTCTTTTCTATCCACTGTTTTGCTGTTGGTTCTACAGCCCTCAGCCCTAGCTTACCACATGAAACTCAATACATGTAACAAACATACCTACTGCTATTAATAGATCTACAACTACTAGCACTGCTGCTGCTGCCACTGATATTACTACTACTACTACTACTACTACTACTACTACTACTACT
>BMAT01008502.1:19277-31382 GCA_019649035.1 Elysia marginata | reverse complement strand
AAGGGCGTTTTTTTTTTCCAAAGCTGCATGATAGTTTTTTCTATCACGCCACACAAAGTAAATTTAATGCGCTATCTGCAAAGACTGAGGAATGCGGAAGAGATTGTGTTTCCCAAGTTGTGACTTCAGAACAAAAGCAGGTCTGAACCACTTTGGTTCGCTGGTGCGTATATGAAACTTTTATGGTGAAGAAAATGTTGCCTAGCGCAAATAGAATTATTTTATGTTTTGTTAATGAAAGATTTTAACAACCTTGTTGTTTCTAATGTAGATCATTGCCTTTGAAAAGGTACTAGAGTTGGTGACTGCGGTGAATGAAAAACAGAGACTTTTTAAAAAATTAGTTTTGCATACGCTCTGGATATTTGTTTGCTTTTATTTCAAATGATTTTATTGCCCTCACACATAATCTAGAGTCTTAACTTAAAATATTCTTACGCAGGTGAAGAAAAACAAGATGAAGAAAGACCCAGGTCTAAATCTTGGTATAGATTGAAAAAAAAAGAATAAGAAGCAGGAGAGAGAGAGAGAGAGAGAGAGAGAGAGAGATACAGAGAGAGACAGAGAGAGACAGAGAGAGAGCGGGGAGGGACGTGTATATCTTTTATTCTAAAAGGGAAAAGACCAATTATAATGGTTGAACCATGCTAAAAAAAAAGCAGGGAATCAAAGAGATAGAAAATGGTAATTTTTATTAATATTTTTTCAAGCTGACACATAACAAATAGATAGAGATTGGGATGAGGGTCGACACAGATTGATATAAAGAGATATATACAGAAAAATGTAATTTTTTATTGCACCTACGGTTAAACTTATATAGTTTAACAATAAAAAGTCGTTTTACCCTTCGATTAAAAATCTTAGTCAACTTTGTTCTTTAGCAGAGATCTCATTAGGCTCTCATTCATAAGATTGAAACAATTAAAGGTATGAAATTCGCAGTGGAGTTTCACTTCATACCTTTAAATATTTCAATCATTGATTGCGCAGTGGCTGTCACAACTAGTATAATATATAATGTTCCGAGTTGTTGTTAGGGAATTTTCCATAAATTCCAATATGTGATTAAGCTTATGTTTCATTTAGCGTGTTCTGTATTATTGTTCCTTTGTAAGCTGTTGATTCCTTTTCTTAACCCTGCCATCTAACTAAAGATAAGATAAGATAAGATTAATCTTTATTCGTCCCAGTGGGAAATTTGTCTTGGACAGCGTTTCATTACATATATAAGTTTATGACAAACATTTCATTTTTCCACACATGTACATACTTAAACATTTGTACATTTCAATGTATTCTATAAATACATCCTATTGCATACATTAAATAGGATATCGTTGTAAAATGCCTAACGTTCCAGTTGCCTATGTATTGCAAGACTTAAGTCTTCTCAGTAGCGCAGATGCAGATGGAATAAAGGACCTTCGATATCTCTCTGTTTTTGCAATTGGTTGTATGATCTTGCCACTACGAGAGGATAGGAGGAACTGTTTATTTAACGGATGGGTTAGTTCTTTTAGAATTGTTTTAGCTTTCTTCACAGCGTGGTCTTCAGACAGGCAATCTATTGGTGTAAGTGTTCTTTTTACAATCTTTTCAGACTCTCTTATTAATCTGTTTATCCTCTCTTTATCTTTTGTCATGATCGACGATCCTCAGCAATTTATACCATAGGTGATGATGCTTACAATTGTGGCTTTATAAAACAAGAGAAGAATTTCAGGATTGACTTTAAACGACCTTAATTTTCGTAGAAAGTATAGCCTTTGGTTAACCTTTTTACAAACATCGTCAGCGTGATTGCTCCAATTGAGTTTAGAGTCTATTTTTAGACCTAAGTACTTGTAGCTATCGACAATAGATACAACTTTCCCATCGATTAATAGTGGGTTAAGAGGTTCTTTCTTCCTTCTGTGATCAAAAACTATTTCTTTTGTTAAATTCATACAGTGTTCGATTTCTTTTTCTTTTCCTACTAATAGTTTATGCCAGCATCTACCACCTTTTCAGCATTAGGTTTTTTTTTACAAAAGTTGTCTTGCATTTCACGATCAGATTTAGCCAGTTTGTCATTTGTCTCAAAACCAGTGCAAAGGAGTTGGATTTCGCAAATTTTAATTGAAGAAAATGCATTTTACAAGTACATTTTTCGGCTCTAAGTGTTAGTCTATAGTATAGATCAAAATTATTTCTAATATATTTCCACCTAGTTTTAATAATACAATGCAATTCTTAACGTTTGGAAGCTCAGCAAATGCTTTATTCAAAACACCAGCGTCTTGTTATGTGACATTTGTCATTCCCACTCTCGTTGAGAGACATTTCATAACATAGCTGAATTACCTAGTTTGTAATCTGTTGATTTGGTGTGATTTAGCGAGTGCACTTTTTATTTCTCTTTTTTGTTGTGATTTTAAAAACTTTAAATTGATTAATGTAAATTATACATGCCACAAGCATTTCGCCCAAGATATCCTTACTGCTGCGTTTGAAATAATTGGTAATAACATGCAATGGATAAGTTAAGATTTTAATAAATCTCGGTGCTTTTAAAAAAAAAGAAGAAACAAGCTATTTGGTTGTGGTAATTACTATGGGTGTGTTGTGTTTGTGTGTCTAAAGTGTTAAATTTAAAACAAAAAGAGAAGGGTCAAAGTAGAGGATTAAGTTGCATCCTAAGACATCGTAATTTAGGTTGTATCTGATGTCCAGAGCACTTTATTAAATCGGGGAGAATCTGTTGCGTCTTAAAATTAATTCTCGGGATATTGAAATACTATTGACAGGTCTTCAAAGCGTCGTGGTCTAGTGGTAGACGCTCGGCTTTCGGAGTGAAATGTTCAGGGTTCGAGTCCTGCTTTCGGCAGGTCGACGTTTAGTCCATGGGAAAGGTTATTTTTACACACTTTCTTGGCCTCACTTAAGCCTTAAAGGAATACCCGACTATAGGCAGTGGAATATTTTGTCAGTGTGCTAGAGTGATGCACTTTATTTGAAGCACCTTTGTGAGTTCAGAAGGCAATTTGGTTGGTAATGGCCTGCCGGGGAACCCATGTAAAGCGCTTAGAGCATGTTAGTGGATTCGGCACTATTTAAAAATGCTCTTTACTTTTTTACAGCTGTTTTCAAATTTATTTAGCTGCTCTTGATGGGAAACTTTTAAAAACACTGGAAAAAAGCAAACAATTAAAGATACTACGCTATAATTCATCAAACCTCACATTAAAAGCGTTTCGCTCGAATGAACAAAGAAAAATAACTCAGGCCGAGTAATGGTTTAAACTAGGTCCTCAGAAAAAAAAAACCTTAAGGTTTGGGTTAATCATTTATTCAGCCAATTTGTTTAACAAAATGGAAAAAAATAACCTAAATGTAAATTGCTTGACCAATTTAACCAATTAAAACATTTTTTAGTTTGTAATCTCAGTTTGGTGGTTTTCGTGAATTTTTTGCGAGACTGAGCCACTGAACCTGTGATAAACTTTCGCAAATCATGTTGAGCGTTTAAATCAACAATAGTATCAAAATACTCTTAGTTTCAGCAGGGCAACAGCTACTAAACTAATATTGATAGAGGAAAAAATTAAGTCTTTTCAGAAGAGTCCTGATCAGACTATGGTCATATATAGACGAACTCTTATAGAGTATATTAAATGGTTTCTTTTCTTCGGTGTCATCCCACACAAAAAAATATCCAGTACCGAAAATCAGACGCACAATATAAAGAGGCATGTTTTTTTTCCTTTTCAGAGAAGAAATAATAGACAGTATTGACATTGAGCTTAAACCAAAATAATATTGTGCCCCTTTGTGTTTTGCGTAAGAGAGTTTGTTCATTACCTAAATATTTTAAAATATCTCTCGCACTCCCCCCCCCTCTCTCTCTGTGAATCCCTTCTACCTCTTTACCCCCTCTCTTTCTCTCCAATTCAGTCTTTGTTCTTCTTTTCATTCATTTAAAGTTAGAAAATCCTATTTCGATTTTATAAATGCATGCATCTATGTGTCTGCATCTCTGGTTATTTGTCTTTCTTTTAGTCTCTCTATTCCTTCTTTTCTTTTCGCTTCCCACAACCCCCGCCCTCTTGCGCACCAAAAATCTTCACTATTAAAACTAATACATCCCCAATTGTACCTCGATGCCTTTTAAACACACTACATCTAAGCTGTTTTTTTTATATTCACCATTTATGATAGTTCTAGTAGACACCCAGCACCGGTAAGCTATAGGGTGGCTTCACTTCTTGTGCTTTTTCCTTTTGTATAAAATTAGCCTTTAGAGCCCATTGCGATTTCCAGAGGATTTTATTTCCTTGATTTTAAATGTGTTAAACTGTGATAAAGCGACACACCTAGGTACACACCATTTAATCGATAACCGGGTCAGACTGGCCTTCACACTTCACAGCCATCGCTTATGAACACAATCTTAAGAATAACATCTTAGACTGGATAGGGCTTAACCATTCCAAACTCTCCTGCTGAAAAATCACTGCGACATTTTTGTTCACTGCAACGACAGATTCTTCCCATTTCGTTGCGTTTTGCACTTCTACAATGGCTTTAAAAATATTTCCCCCTATCTCTTAGCACTTTATCTTGCTTCTCTCCATTTCAGAGATCTTTAAAGGGATGGTTTGTGCTTCTTTCCAACAGACAGAATGACCTAAATGATTGACTGGGTTTATTTAAAAGCTATAGGTCATCGTTAATAAATGGTTTGTATTTCTTTGAAACAGAAAGATAGTGATGGAGTGTAAGCCTTCTTATTTTAAATCTTCAGGCTATCGCCAACGATGGTTAGTATTTTTTTTTAATCCGAGAGATGATGATGAGCCCATACCATTCAAAACTAAAAGACAATAACAAACTATTTAAATAGTAAAATAGGTCAAACTGGATTGTTGATTGGGTTCTTTTTAACGAGAGATCGTCATTTATTAAAAAAGGACAAACTTTAGATAAAGGCTAACTGTAGTTGTGAGAATTCTCCCCCCAACCCCCCCCCCCCCTCTCGCAAAAAAAAAAATAAAATGAAAACAAGAACAAATCATACACACAAGGAATAGGATCTAATCATGATTTATGCGCAATTCTTTGTTTTATTACATCGAAATTATAGCATGTATATGTTCTACATGTATTGTTACAGTACCGGCAACATAGATTATCAAGGTGAATTTCAAATCGATTACGAAAATATTTATGGCAGCTCTACTTGACTTTACACCGATGACGAGGCCTACGATTGAATTCTAAGAATCCAGTGGGACCAGTGCTTTGTCGACATTGGGCCATTGGCTTGTCTCTTGCTGAGAGACTGAACACTGTAAAGTGGAACAGGAACAGATCTGGATCAAGATCTAAATCTAGATTAATTTTTACATAATTATATTTAACTTTTCGGAACGTGATTTGATTCTTTAAGCACAAGCCCATGATATCTGTGAAGGTGGTTTCGTTTTTTAATATCGTAAGCGATTGTGAGCTAGACAAAGATCTATTCTAAACTACTTAAAATAACTAGTTTCACTTTCAGTTACAATGAAGAACTTATTTATTTACTCTTGAGTCGTACAAACTTCGAAAGAAGCTTACAATTGAGTGTTAACTTTCTTTTTTTAAGAATATAATGATTTTAGATGTTTGGTATCAATATTAACCTATGAAAAAATATTTTTTGTAGTTCATCACCCAAATGGATAGGCCTAATACCCGGGATTTAGTCTAGGGCCTCGAGTAGGGCTGATATATAAACATACCTGTGCAGTGTGCAACGGATAAAGCACCCTATTTTATCGTCAGTATTTTAATAGACTTTCACGAATCGTTGCAATTAATGCGAAACTAATTTTAGACCTTTTATTTGGGACCTTAATTCTCGATCTCAAATAAAAAGTCTAATTATTTGGGAACTCAATTTTCTACGCTTTATCGTTGTCAAAATTTGATATGTAGGGCATGTCATTTTATATCTAAAATTGACTATCTAGCTACTAAACCCAAGAAATTTAAGCTCTGGGAGTTTTCTCGTGTTTTAAAAAGTTTTCATCGTAACCACTTAGGCCTAGTCTTGACCAAAAAAACCAGAACGACGAATTGGAACTGACCTGGCTAGGTACAGTAGGTAGTACCTACTGCACCACAGGCAATTGGATTTATGATAGGAGACGTCGGCCATGTGAATCTGCCTGTACAGATGTAGACGAAGTGTACTAAAATTGACGTCCACATTTTGAGATGTAGGCTTATTGTGTGTTCAATTCGAGCACTTTATTCCCAGGATGCATGAACGAGGCCCAATTTCTGGTCGATGGACACCTTACTTTTTCCTTTTCCCCAAATGTTCGATTTGTCATAAAAGTCTTATACATAATTGTACTGTTAAAAAAATAACCCACAACGAAAAGTCTTGCAACCAGTCAAAATAAGTCTTAAGTCGAAATTGGAAAATAGTATGATACGGTATCTCTGGTAGGTTTATTTTCTCTTCTTTCAAATACAACAAACAGAAAAACTCTGTCATGCTTCTGTGTGATGTTATAGCCGTCTGAACTCGACAGGGTTAGGACTTGCAACATTTGAGAAAGGAGAGAAAATTGAGTTTAAAGTTTAGACAATTGTAAAGTTGTTTTAAAACTATTGAAAACAGTGAAGTAGAGATAGCGCATTATACTTTTAAGTCGAAGGCGTAATAATAATTAAAAAAAAACAACCATCGTCTTTAACCTTTAGTGCATAATTAGGTAAAAACTTTATCTTTCTAAATGTATCCAAAGACATGTAGTTTAGTTCCGTTGAATACTGGGCAAGTTTCATTTTTGTTCGATTTGTCAGTGCTCACCGTACCTCTTCCAACCTAAAGCAAAGAGGTTGGAGAGAAAGAGAGCCAAGAAGCGCTGGCTACGCGTATACGCATGGCTGCATAGCAACAGAAATAAAGCCGGTAAATTCAAAAGATAATAGCGGCAAGTACAAACACACATACTATACAGCCTACACTAAACCACTAGGCCTATGCTTTGTTTACCGGCTCTATTCGCATACGCTTTTGTTAGCACTGTTGTCACAGAGAGTTAGGCTCAGTTCTCCCTCTTGCTCACTATTCAATTCTCTTTGCCTAAAGCCAGCGAGATAAATGTGGAAAAAAAATTCAATTAAAAAAATTATGGTCGAACTTAGGTATTTTGGAGGTACAATGGACTCACTTTTTCGGTTTCATTTTTTCGTTGGGATGATTACATTCTGTAAGTTTTTCTTTCGCTATAAATTATTCTTGAACTATTTCCACCAGTGACGTATTTGAGCGCAGTAACAATGTCCTTTCAGTAAAGGTTGCTTCTGCCGTTCTACCACAAAATTAATAAAAAGAAGCAGCTGCTAAAACAAAACCTGCCAATACATTATAATCTTACATTGGACGAATCTTTCATACTTCAAAATACGTTTTTTTCGCTTAGTACATCCCCTAAAATGGAGATCTTTATCATACTTTTAACTATTATCATCATCATCGTCATTTATTTCTGCAAACGCAATACAAACACTTACGTCGACGTCAACACTACCGAAGACCCGAGCAGTCACAGGCCCGTCAACTGTAACAACAGCCGTAAGCCTATACTTATCACCTATAACAGAAGCCCACGCATTTACCCACCCCGTCTTCAAAGGGATTTGACCACGACCTATTGCGATGACCTCGTAGACCCCGTGCGTAGTTCGTCAAGACCAAGTCAATCATCTAGCCAGAAGCTGACTTCAACACCAATAGCACCGATAGGACCCTACGACACACCCGCTCTGCGGTTGAGAAGCCATGTCTCTCCGCCAAACAGGTCGTACGATGTCTCAGAAATCCCCAGCATTGGCACCATGATTACAAGGCAAGACCAGCGCGGAACAACATCACGGTCATCGTTCGAAAAAAACGCATCTTCTACTTGCAGTAACGAGCCAACCGTGACTACACCCCAACAAACAAGATCCATCCCAATCGCCGAAACCCACAGCACAGGTCCCATCACAAGGCTCGCCCCTGTAAGGTTAGACCGATGCACTGCTCTCGGATCATCTTCAGCAACAATCAGGCCAAGGTCTCCGAGAAGTTCGTATGGACATTGCTCTGACAGTACTACTATCCCAGCTGATAAGCTACCGAGACCACCTCAGAATGAAAACAAAACCAATAGGGATGCAGCTACGCCAATAGTTGTTATGCATCCGCCTCAAGCTCACCCTCATCGGCAGAGCTACACCTACGATTATGGCTGGGACTATCATATCAATGATACACGACATCCCCGACATGAAGACGGTGACTTGTTTGCTGAGAGTGAGAAAAGTGCCGAGGACGAGGATGAGCTGAATAGTGACACAGATGAGAGCGAGGTCAATGAAGAAGGGAGTGTCGAGGCATATGTGTTTGAGGATGAAGAAGAAATCGAACCGTAAGTTACTTCCCATTTTTTTTTCGTTTTCTGATTAAGATTTTTGTGTATGATCAACAGCACTTTTACATTTAAGCATGTCATGGTGTTGTTTTATTGTTGCATCAGTTGACACACTTTTAGGTTACATGTTATATATATACGTATATATATATACTTCTCACCCGTTTATTATAAATTCTGGTTAAAAATTACTTAGTTATAGATAATGAAAAAAAAATTAGTTTTTCTTAAGTCGGAAAATAGGAACATAATAGTTTCTAGCATCAGTAGTTTGAAGTCTGATTACAGATCTTAAAGTTTGTTAAAGGCATAGACTTTAAAGACTGTGGAATAATGTTTGTATGTACATTCTACTTTTTACCCGTTTGTTATAAATTCTGGTTATAATTTACTTAGTTATAGATAATGAAAAAAATAGTTTTTCTTAAGTCGAACAATAGGAACATAATGTTTCTAGCATTAGCAGTTTGAAGACTGATTACACTACAGATCGTAAAGTTTGTTGAAGGTATAAGTTTTAAAGACTGTGGAATAATGTTTCTTGAACAATATATATTTAAATCTGAATTAGATTTTTAAAAACCTCTGTGAGAACCGAAGGATACCAAAAGTTTATCCTCGGTATTACTAACTAACGAAATCGCGTCTTGTTTATGTAGTGGGGTGTGAGAGAACTTTAACTTTCATGAAGTGTCGTAATAAAGTAGGATACTTTCAGCTTTTGGACCATAAATGGCACGGTTAAATTCTTAGGCTGGAAGGTCAACGTTTATTCCTTACAAAAAAATAAACGTTTTATACAAATTTTCAATACTCACAATTCAAGATTCTTTATAGGTTTAACTGTTTGGTTTACAGCAATTTAAAGCAGCAGAATTAACATTTTCATTCCATTGTGAAAAAAAAACAACAAAACCACGGTATACTTCAACAAAACACGTCGATATATAAGATAGTTACAAATATTTCATAGTATTAAGCAAGAAGAACCTGCGATATCATTCTCCTTTACATTAATTTTGATGAATAATACAAGCTTAAGGCTTTTGGGCAATATCTTTTTTGGTTGAATAATGTGTAAGGGAAGGGGCACTTTAATGGGCAGTATCTTGTTCTGGCATTTTACAATACATAACAGTTCAAAATTGTCAAAAACTCTAAAGTTTGGGACGATATTCCCAGCTTGTTTTATTAGTCTGTATATTTTGATTTTTTTGCTTTTCTGTGAGTTGTCATTCCAGCACCACATGGCAAAAGTTATCACGTTCTCGATTATTGTTAAAAAAAACCTAACATAATATGGCGAGGTTACATATCAATCTGGTATTGCCATCTTCTCTGAGTCTATACCATCGCCTCAATAGAATATTTACTAGGCTATATGCATAATTATATTCGATACAAGTAACTCTTCTTTGGGCACGGATCTGATTTACTTAAAGGAAGAGATAGCGAGAGAGAGAGAGAGAGAGAGAAAGAGAGAGAGAAAGAGAGAGAGAGAGAGAGAGAGAGAGAGAGAGAGAGAGAGAAGAAGAGGAAAGTGAGAGAGAGAGGGTTAATGTGTGTTTGTGTGCATTTTTTTCTCTCTTTATTATCAATTATTCCTATGTTTTACTGTTTAATATGTATAAATACATTCATATGTGATACGCAACTGTGAAAACAAATTTCCTGTGGGATGAATAAAATGTATATTATCTTATCTTATCTAATAGGGTACGTAACTGTTTATGTGAAAAGTGCTCAATTTCCCAACAAAATGGTATCTTGGATTGATGTTACTAACGATAATTGTAGCAATGTAGTGAATTTTCTATGGCTATGTCAAGATATTATTTTGAAATGGTTAACTTTTTCTCGCCTCACCCAGGCATTAGATAAGTACTCTGCTTCAAGCAGCGAAATATCTTGTGAGTCTTCTTGAGTGGTGAGCTGATGTTCCTCCATGTGTTCAGAAGATATATTGCTTGGCCGTGGCCTGTGTCGAGGAGGGTCATATTAGGTTTTCTGAGCGTTTTAGTACCTTAATTTCTATTTATAAGCGCTCTTTGATCTCAAAACTTTCAAGATTTCTTCTTCAATTGTCCTGCGTGCTCTGTTCTTTTTTTTTATTTTTTAACAGTGCCACCCTTGACCTGAGAGGTTTGTTTGTGAGGGAAGCTGTGGCAGCTGTCCAGGTCTTCCTACTGGAACAAGATAAGAGTAAGTTTTATTCATTTGTTATCAGAAGCACAAGTCTTGATATCAAATTATAAACTTAGGCAGAAAGCCCAACCTTCCGTTTACTTTTAGAGAGTTACGAGGGGTAAGCTTATTACATGTTCCAATAACTGGAGACCGTTCAATAATCATCATTTAGCGAAACATGAAATAAAGTCAAAAAATGTATTTAACACGTCACAGTTTAGAAAAATCAGAATTGAACTCATCACCAAGCCGAGTCTCCATTAAAATAAATTGGTTACACAAATTCCTTTGACTACTAGTTATCCATGGCTACTATTGTGATCATTTAAATTATTGTAAGCACCACTAGTCAACATTCAGATGAGATCATGTTATTTGCTTAACTTGGGAGTCGCATAAGTCGTTAATTGAGATCGTATATAGATATAAACCATAGCTTATCACAATTTTGAAGCGAACTGTCAATCTTGTCAATGTTTCATAACCTTAGGTAATGTTGTTTTATCTATAATCGGAGAGCTTCCTCATGACCTTACCTTGACTTGTCGATACATACATGTAATATTAGTGGAGACAGTGTAACTCTCTTAATGTTGAGTTCACATTTACTCACAGCACAAAAGAGCTCCACACTTCCGAGGGCATTGCGGCATCTCGATAGCCCAACGCTAATACTTTTTACAGTGGACCAACATTCTACAAGAACGTCATTTTAGTGTCTGAATGTCTGCAAACAGATACTGAACACTTTGTAGGAAATAGAAATAACACAAAGCTTTCAGATTGATTTAAATCAACACTTTTAACTACATTGAAAAAAAAAGATTTTTTATAAAAGTTCACAACTTCCTTGAAGTAATTTACAGCTAGGGAACTTAGGAAAAAAAAGGCAACTAGTAAATTCGCCGATTTGTTTTCTATTTGAGAAAAATTTTGTAGTTTGTTAGAAGTAAAAAAAAATTGCCATTCGCTTCCGCATGATAAAGCTTTGATCAAAATCTTTTGCTTTTTCTTCTGTCCAGTTTACATAGAAAGTGAATTTAAAGAGAGTCACCGCTTCGTGTACATCGTTACAGGTTGGGGAAAACTGAGCCCTGGAAGGGTTCCGAAACTGAAGCCAGCAGTGGAGGAACTTCTTAACTCAACAATGTACAAACTCAAGTATCAGTAAGTTTCTCAAAACATTTAAACTGCCTGTTTTTTTTTCCAATATTTTTGAGGTGATAGTTGTAGAAATAAAGGACCCCAAAACCAGAGTTTTTTCTCTCTCGGTGGGTGTTAGCGTTCGTGTAATTGATGAAAAAAAGGAAATGGACGTTATATCAAGGGGCCTGCTATTCTCATTACAGTCGTCTTTGCTTTCTTTTTTCTGTCCAAACATTTTAGTTTCGGCTGCTCATAAATTAAAAGAATAAAACGATGACGGGAGAGGGAGAGAGAGAGAGAGAGAGGGGGGGGGGGG
>BMAT01008499.1:151189-164650 GCA_019649035.1 Elysia marginata | reverse complement strand
GATTAATCAGTCTCCTCATATTTACTCGTATGCCGTTTGAGAATCCCCTGACACACAAACTGAGCAGCCTGATTGACTGAACTTAAAAAAGGTAGATCTACAGATCGCAATTAGAAAATGGCATTTTAATAATTTGTTCTAGGCTTTGTGTCGTCATTCTTACTTAAAGATTCATGAAAAGTAGCATTAAACTTCTATTTTGGAAGAGAGTCCGCCGATTCTGCCATTCTTACTCTTAGGTCTAGAGCGCGTCTTTCTAGCACTAAGCACTGCTGTTACAAGTGCACCACTGCACTGCCCTAGCGTGCTGGCGAGACTTGTATTCAATCGGGGGCAAAGGTCAAATCTAGTTCAATATTCTTGGGCGCCATAAAACTACGGTGTTTCCTTATAGTCAGTTTTGATGGATTATTTTTTAAATTTCAAAATTAAAATTAAATTTGTTCCCCCGGTCCGAGTTTGGTAAACTTTTTTTTCAGCACTCTTATAAAGCCAAACTACATGATGAAAAAATAAAATAATAGAAAGCAATTAGTTTGAGGTTCAGATCTAATTTTCCTGGACTACGCTGTCAACTGTCCTGTCCTGATCCCCCGGGCATGACACTGACACGCACCAAGCACCATCATGACGGCCAGCCTCTATCGTGCCACTGACGCCACTAACTCAGTGACATCATCATCACCCTCTGCGTCAACGACAAAAAAAATTCTGGAAGGGTAAATTGTTGCAACAATCTTAATGTTGTCTATCAAGCGAGGAAGTAAATCAGAACGAACACTCATATAGGATCATGGACTCCAGACACGTAAAAGAAAGCAACTAAGATTTTATTCACTCTATAAGAATCAATGACAAAAGAAAATAACAAAAATTGCAAGGAAAGTTGCAACGAAGATATACTATAATTATAGTTAAGAACACCAGCGGCAAAACGAGTAGTAAAAGAGGTTTGTATAAACTGTATACAAATATAAAAAGTCAAGACTAGAATATAAAATTACAAAGGTGTAAAAGCCTGGACAAATTTGCTGCACAGTATAAGGCAAACTGGTGTTGTTTTATCCTCGAGTATCAGAGCTCCTACTAGCTCTTGTTGTGGAAATGTAGACAAATATACACAATATAATACTGCATGGTGTCGTTATGGCGCTTGTAAAAGTTGGTTTTGTCTGTCTATGCATATGATGTAGATTCATAAGTGAATGTGAGAGTGTTTGCAATGCAACGGCTGTATGCGACAGGCCAGAAGACGTGTGGAAATTTTTCTCAACTCTAATTGTTCCAGTAAAATGATAGTGAAGTTATGGAACAGGTTAATCTGTTAAAAAACTCTATTATTTTTTTAATGTTTGTGGAACAATAACAAAACTCGTTAAACTTTTGTACTTGCTGAATCCTCTCAAGAGGTTGGGAAGGGTTTTCTATAAAGTAAACAATGTAGGCCTTAGTCAAGATGGTAAAGAAATGGCTACGCTTATCCATCATCGCAAAAAGTTGTAAAGGGTTTTTCAATAGCGTATGCAATGTAGACATTAGTCAAGATGGCAAAGAAATGGCAAATAGCTCACAAGATTTGTTTAAACTAAAGTACAGATGATGTAAGGAAAAAATTAAATAAACATAATTGCGCCTCTCTTGTAACAATAGCGATACACATTGCAGAGCCGAGAACATAGCAGTCATCTTACAACAGATGGTCTAGTTATTATGTTAAAAACACACTTTAGAAAACTTTTCTCCACACGTACGGAAATAGAGAGTGACATGGACACAGGAAGACTAGGACGAAGAGAGAGACAGAGAGAGAGACACAGAAAGAGAGAGAATTATTTTGCGAGTTAGAGGAAAGGGGTAGGGATACACAAGAGATAGGGTTGTTGAGGGGAAAGGAGTGTGTCCGAGTCAGGATGAGAGCAACGGGAAGAAAGAAAAAGATGTGAGAGAGAAAAATGACGACGTTAGGAAAAAGAGGGAGAACGAAATGTCCTCAATCGTTGTAGAGTGAACTATTAGACCGATTTTGGTTTTGATAGATTTCTAGTAATGTACTAAAGACAAAACTGGGAATGTTAGTGTGTATGAATCTAGACCTCCATAATATGGTGAAGATTTTAAAATTAACCTCTAGCCATCATGAACATGCCAATGGGTAGAATATTGAGCAAGTGTTGATAAGTAGGCAGGCTCTGATCATGTTCTGATCTTCTTACATTACAGCCGCTGGTATCATAGTCTGACATTTTCCAATCTGCATTTACTATTCTTACAAGTTTTATTTCAACAAGCACCCGATAAACCTTGTAGTCCAAAATAAAGGAGCCTGTTATAGAAATGAAAAAGAAAAGTCACAAATTAAAGAACAGAAGCAAAGCAACTACGGATTTTGAAAAAACCTATAGTGATGGTAAAAAATGTAAGCATCCACACCTGAAAACGATCTAATTAAACCCCGCCTGACACAAAAATACATCTGGCAGTTTATTTCGGTCCTTAGCTATCAAACGAGACTTGAATATATGTAAACGTAAGCATAAGCCAACTGAGCATAGATTTGTAACTAACAAATTTTCGGTGTAGTTCTTCTCCTTGTCAAAAGGGAATGTAGATTTGTTATTAAACAGTGAAAAACTGATGAATGAGAGCTTTGTGGAGGTTACGCAAGCAAATGAGGTTTAGTAGATTAACTAGCGAATTTTATGATATCGAGTGTTTGTAGACTAGATGGGCAGGTTAATAGAATGAAATCGAAAAGCACCGACGCATGGTACAAAATGTACACGTGTTAATCAAATGTAGGGCAACTGTTCCCTATAATTAGAAACAGTCTTTTCCAGTTTAGCGTCGATCAGGGTTTCTGGCATGGTTCTACCAACACATGAGTCCGTTGCGATTATAAAATCTATGTAACTGTTAAAACCTGTTTAGCTTTTAAAATCACACGTCTAGTTGTTAATAAAATATATTGTTTTAAAAATAGACAATTAAAATAGCATCTCTTCCCATGCAGCGTCAACTTTTATTTGCGTAGGGCCTTTTTCTTTCTGAACAGTCATTAACATCTAGATTAATCCAAACATAGACCCCGCATAAGCCAAAGGTCCCTTTGCTACAGGCCTATTTCTCTTATGGTTTTTCTTTAGATACTATAACCGCATATTACAGTTGTTAAAAAAAAGAAACAGATAAGTAGAAAGACCTATTTTTGCAACACATTGTTCTCACGTCTATAGAGGGGGGATGGACGCCTAGCAAGACCACCAATATCTTATATAAAAGGCGTTCGGTTGGACTCCAATCACTATCTCCTTCGTAACCACAGAACCGATCTAGATGCGGTTTTCACTGAAGTTCATGAAAAAAATTACTCTGTGTTTTGGTTTGGTATAGGCTCATACACATTTTCCGCAATTATGAGAACTCTCGACCTAAAGTTATTTGATTCGTAATCCTCGTCGGTCACTCTTTTCATTTCTACCGGAACTATGAGAACTCTCGGTCTAAATTTATTTGTTTCGTAATCCTCATGGGTTAGTCTTTTCATTTCTACTTTAGAATCTTCATCTTCTAGATATAGAAATCACAGAAGCCCGCAATCACTAGCCGTTACACTCTCACTTTTCGTCATCAAAATGCCTAAGAGAAGTAAAGCGCTGTAGTCTCAATGCTTAGCCAAAACACCGAGGCAGATGATCGCAGAATGATCTAGGTCAACGTTTGTGGTCTTATTAACTGTGGTGGAGGAGCCCATAATTGTAATTGTTTAGCAGTCTTCGTTAGTTAGACGAACAACATAGGTAGCGCAGGACCTTTTGAGTGGGATCGGTGACTCTCATATATAAGGATCGTTTTAAGGATCGTTTTTTCCGCAAAAATTCTCAATCAATCGGATGCCACGTATTCACTTTTAGCTATAACAAGCCCACTATCTTTGCTGAAAACCGCGAAATTCGCGGGCATGTCACTAGTTCACAGATAAGGCGATTTGGTTTTTGCATCTAAGCGACACTAACAACATGACTGTATTATGTCTGAAGAACGACTACCCCCTCCCCCCCTCCAATCCCATCTGCTCGCAAATACTAGAGGGATCCTTTGTTAAATTTGTATTCTTTGGTCAATTTTTTTTCATTTAGTAAAATTAGGTCATTAATTTTTTTACGCTTACAGTGAGATCTTTTTTGTTTAGAGAGGCGAGTATTTTATTTACATATTTAAATTTGCAGCTTGGGTTGCATAAATGGGACAAAATAGACTTAAAAGGTATGAGATGGAAGCGCTTTCAAATAGGTTAAATGTAACACTTTGTTAGTATGATGATCGCCCTTGACCTCTGCTGTTTGAGTTTTAAAAAATGCATAAAATAAAAAATGTTTTAGTCGTTGTTTTTTATACTTTTGGTCCAAAGTTTCTTCAAGCTCATGGACTATTACAAAACTGTTAATTATTTCAAACAACATGGAAATATTTATAGGCACTTTGAATGTCATAAACAATTATTTCTTGGAAAATTGAAGATGAAGGACACCAACTGTAAAAGTGGATCAGTTGGAGCACAAGATACAGGTTGAAAAAAAATATTGAAAAAACATATACAGAAATGTATGGTATAGAGCACTACTGCGCCAGAAGCCCAGTAGCTAGCACTGTAGGAGTTTAAATTAATGTGAGTTAAAAACTTAAGAGGCTAAATATTTCACACTTTCCTTCCTTGCTGGCAACCACTCAGTGAGAAAACCAGTGTGTCAGATCGAATAAAACTTGCGCAACCAAAATGGTAAAAATCAACCAAAATCTACCGAAGCATGACAAGAGGGGGAAGCATTAATTTTTACAAAGAATTTCATGCACAGAATCTTGACTATTACATATTATAGAGATTGAAACAAAATTGAATCTAACATTGGAAGATGAAAAGCCAATAAACAGCAGTGATTTCTTTAACTTCAACATTACTCAAAAAAGTTTGGTCCTTTTCAAATGATGACGAATGAGAAACAAATGTGAGCGAAAACCATGATTTGTATGGGTGATCTTTTGAGATTTGGAATTTCTTTCGAATAGAAGTAAACAAAACAAGTAAAGTATCAAAAACATTAGAACATCAATCAATCATAGAAACAATCAACTGATACATGATATCTTCCAAAGTGTAGTTCAGCGAATAGCAGTTTATCATTCCATCAAAACAAATTCAACATTTGGGAGAGAACACTACACTTGTGATACAAATAAAACACAGCACACCACATCTATGTTTACTTTTAAAAAGACTAAGTTCTTAGTGTTTTGATTTTAGCGTCATCAAAAAAAAACAATGAGGAATTTTTGTGTTTTACTAGATCTATTAAGATATTTCAAGGGAGTAGAAAACACAGATAAATTTGACTGAATTTTGTTCAAAGTACTGTTCGTATTCAGATAAAGACGACACGGTAGAACTTTTAACACAAGATAACAGTTTTTAAGTACTGTTTTTAGCTAATAATGAAAATATTAGTTCTTTTGTAAGTAATGGACACATTTAGTACTTTATAACATAAGGTGTTTCAAGCTGAAAAGAGGAGACTTTTATGTCTTTTTAATTAAATGTATAATTAGGAAAACATCATCAATACAAACAGCATTCGGCAAGGCTACAATATAAAACTCAAATGCCATCCAACATAAATACTTGATTCATGTTTATAACTTTATAACTTGTCAATTGGAAACATTTACAAGTAATGGAAAGTCATTGTTCCTTTCTGTGCACATGTAACCCTCAATGTGAAAATTTTTAGTTTTTCACCTATTATATTTCAGCAAACTGTCTTAATGTAGCTGTTTCAACCATTAATTCCTAGAGATATTGCATCAACCAAGTGTCTAACTTTTTATTCTCTTTAGATCACATTTGTCAAGAAGAAAAAAAAGTTGTTCAACTCGTCTATAGTTATGCTTTATATCATTGTTTTGTTTATTTAAACTTTAAAAGACACAAATACTATGAAAAAATCTTTGGACATTGCAAGTACGTAGTATCAAACAATTGGTCAGGAAGATTTTTTAATGAATTTGCTGCCGGAGTAATAGTTTTTTTTAAAGCATTGCTTTAAACACAAGTTAGTGCAGATAAGGATATCTTTTTTTTTTAAAGAAATAAATTTGTAACAAAAATATCAAAAATTAAAAATATCACTTAAATTTAATATTGCTAGTGCTTACTTTTCAGTTGAGTTTGATAAGAAAATAGATATATACTCATTTTATTGGTCTACTCTGAATCGTCCTATCAATCCGTCTTCTGTAATACTGAGGTTATGAAACATAAGCAAAGAATAATGTACACATCGATAAAGAAACGCTAGTTTGTTGTTTCTACATTGCATTATTATGAAAAGCTTACGCTTTTGCACATGGTTAACAAACGAACATAAACCTTATCATGTGGTGCGCAATAGGTGGCGTGGTGGTCAGATGGTAGATACAAGGCTATCGGATCTAGAGGCCATTGGTGTGAGCCCCGTCTCCGCATCTCGGCTTATAGTCCTTGGGAAAGAATCAGAACACATTTTTCACCTTACCCAGGCGTCAAAAAAGTACCCGGCTAAAGATGGTGAAAGATCTCGTATTTATGCTACAGTCACGTGCTTAAATCACTATTCCTTTCAACTTCAAAACGTAATTTGGTTTGTATTTCCCAACCTGGAACGCACATAAAGCGTTCAGAGCATTTTAGTGGATTATGCACTGTATAAAAACGCTGTTGAATTTACTTTAGAACTAAATATTATCAAATTGCACGCGTTTTTCACAACTTTTGTCGCCGCGAGCTTGTGGTGCGCAAGTCAAGCCCGGCTCCCTGTATTGCACGCTACGAGATTCGGAGTTCAAAAGTTGAAGTAACAAAGGGCACGTTTTTGGGAACAACTTTTACAAAGATTATTCAAAACTTATATATAATTATACAGAAAATTGCGATTAGCAAGAAGTATACAGAGTAATGTGTTAGAATGTTATAGAAAATACAGAAAGCACTAAAGGGTTCAAAACTGCCCTACTTGAGTTTAATTTTACATCTGATATAAATAAAGAGGGGAAGATAAATTAAATAAATTAGATTAAATAAAATAGATTGTTATACATGTATGAAAAATGAACTAGATCATATCTTTAATTAAATAAATCTTCGATTATTAGCAGCTGTACTCACAGCCAATGTTTAAGAAATAAATAGAATAAATTAAATAAATATAACAAAAATGATTATTTAGAACTACAGCGCTGTTTTGGTTTATCAAATAGACCGATAGTTTTCGCAAACCTATCTTCAAATAACTCACAATACCAAAGCTCTTGGCCATAATTTATGGTTAGTAAATAACTTAATTTTAAGTAATAGAGGGATTGTGTACAAAGAGCATCATCAGAAAAAAAAATCATAGGCAAAATATTATTATTTTGGTCACAATTGAAATGCTGAAGAAAAAAAGCAGTAAAACTTCCAAACATTTTGAAAGGGAATATGTTAATGAGGTCAACAATCTTCGATCAGGCACGATATACGAAACAAACAATTAGTTTTTGGTTGTACAGAATTGGGCACCTTCGTGCAGGTATTCAGGCATGTTTTAGAAAAAAACAAAATTTCAAATCTTCGAAACAAGGCAAGATCAGTATTTCTCCATGATAAATGGGCTTTTTTGTTTCTTGTTGCTTATTAAACGGTTAAGATATCACCTAACAATTCATTTACGCTTTAAACCTTAGACATATCGTTTAATTTTCAAAAGCTATGCAAAACGATTCATTTATAACTTTTTTATTCTAGCGTCATGTATATAAAATGCAAATGTAAACTCTGATTTTCTATGAACATAATTATTTAATCTTCCTAATTTTGAAATAGAAATTTGTTGTGAAGATCATGCAACCAAGACCTCGAGAAAGGGTGACATCCTGAAGCTGTATACAAAGTTTCGTTTCATATGGTTACTGGAAACACAGTTTTTAACATAGTGCAGAAAAACTATGTAGATTGCCCAACTGAGACCCGAGTTCTCCCTTTAAGTCTGAGTTCATCGTCTGTAAAACAGTTGAAGCCCCAAGTTCTCTGTCTCCGTTTGAGCCGGTTGCTTGCAAACCTCTGAAGCTCCGAGTTCTCAGTCTTAGTTTGAGTTCATCGCCTGTTAACACCTCTGAAGCCCCAAGTTCTCGGTCTTAGTTTGAGCTCATCGCCTGTTGAACCTCTGCCCACGCATGCACGAAGACTCCTCGTGCTTATATAGATAGCTCTTGAGAGCAAACGCTTTGCCGCACCGACCACAAACGTACGGCTTCTCAGTGGAGTGTGTCTGGATGTGCGCGCGCAGGTTTGATTTGTCCGCAAAAGACTTGCCGCACTGGTGACAGGAGAACGGTTTTTCACCAGTATGTGTCCTGATGTGTCCCTGGAGCAGCCAAGGGCGGCTGAACTTCTTCCCACAGTGAGGACATTGGCAGCCCTGGTTGTGAGTGCGCACGTGCATGCTGTAGGCAGGCATAGAGACGTAGACCTTGTCACAGTGAGGACACTTGCGAGCCTTCTTATCACACACAGAGCGATGTGTCTGCCGGTGGCGGGCGAGGTTGCTGGATGTGCTATACCGCTTGCCACACTCGGAACACTCGTAGGGGTCAAGGCCGGATCTAAGTATCTGGGAAGAAGCTTCTACGGGAGATGTTGGGGATAATGATGAAGATGATAAAGATGTGAATGTGTTTTTCCCAGAAGATGTGTGCTCCGTGCAGCTTGTAGTTGGCATTTGCTGCTGATGCTGAAAGTGATGTGGGGACAATCGTGGCGGATCTGATGATGGGGGTGCAAGAATTTTCGCCTCTAAAGGACTCAAAATGTTATGCTCGCTGCCTTTGTGGATGTTTGAGATCTGGAAATCTGGCAGCATGGCTGATGTTGTTGAAAATTCGAACTGGAACACATTGTGTGGTTGATACGGTTGATGAGGATGAGGATGACTGAAAGCGTTGCCGTTGTTAGTGACGCCAGCATCACTGCGGCCAGGTAAGTGAATGTTGTTGCTGATGCTTAATGTCTCATGACCCATGGTGAACATTTTAGCTTTTTGCATGTTACTGATGACTGATAATTGGTTTTGGGGGGCCGGAATGGGGTAGCTTCCGCTGTTATAAAACTGTAGCTCTTGTTTCGAAGACTTTGAGCCGTCATGAGATTCTAGGCTAGACTTTCTCCAATTAAATTCGACTCTCGAAGATAACACATTTTCTTCTCGGCTTTTTAGGTGCGACTTCTCTGCACTAGAGGTTAAATGGCCAATCTTGTGATCGTGTTTGGCCGCCTCTTCTTCCTCCTCCGCTTTCCGCTTTGCAACTTGCGTCGCTGCCAGGAGATACTTCAGTTTGGGATGGTAGACCCCCAAAGACTTGCCACGGTAGATGCTGTTGTTTGAAAATGTCTCAGGTCTGCTCTGCCTGGCGTTTGCGGCTCCGTCTAGTTGAGCTAGATTAGAAGCAGAATCTTCAAGATAAACATCGGACAAGTGTATCGGTGGAGAATTCCCAGATTTGAATGACGGTGAATGGTGACATCCTAGGCTATCTGCGTATGCATCCCTTGTTGGATCTGTGTGATGCGCTGTCAAACTAGCAGGTTTTATCTCCCTATAGACTTCAGCAATATTATTAGCAGTTTTTATAGGAACGTTATGAGCAGAGGCTTGGCTTAGTATGATGTTCCCGTTTCTGTCCATCTTCGGTGAAAGAATAAACTCGTATTGAGGGAGTTTTCCGGAACCCTCCATCTCAGACTTCCCATATTGATGGGTATCAGCAATATCTTCACTCTTTACAGCGTCTTTAAGCCATTTTCCTGTTGACTCTATCTCTATCTTGGAAGTTTCTTTAGAGCTTTCGGAAGCCTCATTCCTCTCTTTGCTTCTGGATGAGAGTTGTGAATAATCAATGGGCTGGTCTGGTGGAGACTCACACCTCGCTGTTATGTAATCTTCTCCGCTGTATCGGAGATCAAAGTAGGGCCTCTCTTCGAAATTGATTTTTCTTTGCGTAAAATTAGCTCCTTTACTGCTATTGATGGTGGACAGATCATAGAGTGCATTAGCACCTTGGATATGTTCAGGTGGGTATGTAGTAACACTTGTGGCATGAGAAACTTCATGACTTAAACTCTGCAGGTAAGATTTTCTGTACATGTCAGCAGATCTTGTTCCAACTTCATGTGGTGTTGGTTGGCCATCCTCTTTGGTAAGCTCTGTAGTCGACTCAGTAGATTCTTTCGAATATAGTAGACCATTTCTTTGTGTCTCCTTCACAACGTAATCTTCCCTTGAATCCAACTTCATCGCAGAAATTTCGTCTATGGGTTCCAGCGTGTGGCCGAACTGCCTCCCGGCGATAGCTATAGCTCCCTTGCCGGCAGAGCGAGCAATTTCTGCGAGACCAAGGTGATCGCCGATTGCATCTCTACCCATATAGCGTTGGGGACTCTGAGCCATCAACTCCAGCAGAAGTGAAAGACCAGAGGGACAGTCCCAGCCGTACTCTGTTTCTGCTGAGGACGATTCATGGCGACTCTCGTTGTGACTCGAGCAGCCACTGTCACTTTCCGCCCCATCTGAGATGCTGTTGCTCTTGGAGTCCTGCAGGCGCGCGCCTCGGTTGAAGAACTCTCGTTTCTTGAAAGGTGGCGAATCTGAGGAGAATAGGAATCGGAATCAACATTATGTTCGTAGGTCCCGCTACTGATTCAGGTACGAAATTGGGCTTTCTATATTGTCCGTTAACATTAATAACTTTATTGTCTGTTTCCAAGTTTCTGCTTACAGTTGATAAAAATATTCAGATGAAATAACAGTTCTACAAAGCTGTCTATGTTTAATGTGCCACCTTGAATATGTCTCTAGGTAAAAAACATGTTTCCTTCCTGAACAGAGAATACCACAAACTGTGGAAATACTAGTTCATTTCAAGTCTCTGCTACTACATTGTGAATACGATATTACTTAAAATGTTATAACATTGTGAATACGATATGATCTAGAATGTTATAACATTGTGAATACGATATTATCTAAAATGTTATAACATTGTGAATACGATATTATCTAAAATGTTAAAACATTGTAAATACGATATGATCTAGAATGTTATCCTCCCGGTGTAATGGGTACGTTGAAAACCTTGACAGTAAAAAATGTGACTCTACAAATAATAAAAATAAATTATTTACACAGTCATAGTTCCTAGGATCTCATTGTGACTAATGAGGCCACAGGTAAGAAAAAGGTACTACAACCAAATTAATTACAAGTAAACAATAGAGACTGGTATTTCAAGGAGTTAAAAGTTGAGCGTCATTACAATTATACAGGGCATGTTTGGATAGATTTGTCAAGTGAATATTTTTTTTTAGATTCTGGTGTAAATTGGCTTTAGAAATCAACCTCGATATCACATTGCAGCTACTTAGATTTTTTTTTAAATCCCTCGAGGTTCTCACGCGATCGTTCTGTACGAGTGGAAAGGTAAAAACCAACTAGATCTATGCAGGCAAGTGAGTGAAGGGCGAATGATTCACCGTTAGGTTCTGCAAGCACCGCTGCAGTTCGTTCACCTTTCTAGAGCCCGGTTACCTTGACATGAATCTCGTAGTCCCGAGTCGAAGACAAAGAAAACATGATATTGTTAGCGGTACAGATGCGTTTTACATCACAAACGCTTCTCTGTTAATACCTGAGATTCCGCTGTTCCCTGACATTATATCATCTTATCTTATCATCCATATCTCAATCACCTCGTGAGTTTTTCTTCTCGTTTTGAAAATATTGAGAGGAGGTTTAATCAGTAGGAAGCTTGACCTTCGTACCCAGTTCGATCCTCACCCACAGCAGAACATCCTCCCTCCCCTGCGCCCACATAGCATTCATGGCGTAGGCCTCCTGTGGTTCTGGAATCAAAGCAAAGCTATACTGCACCGCTAGATCTACCTTTTGAGCCAAGAGAAATTACACGGAAAAAAATCAAGCATAGGTTTGAAGTTACTTTTTATTTCTGCAAAACTGCCAACGCCCACACCAAAAGTTAAAAAATAAAGCTTGATTCGAGAGACACTTTTCTCTCTTCATTTATTCTTTATTTGCAATATGTTTCACACCTTTAGTTGAACCGTTGCCAACCAAAGAAGTTGAAAACATGAACGTGATTCAATAGTTCCTTTGCGTTTAAAGGCACCCCCCCACACACACACACACACACACACCGATTTCCGTCATGCGCACACTGCCAAAACTCTTCTGTAACTGATGTCAGTATGACCTGCGAGTTTACTTTTTTTCTTTTTCAACAACGACAAATATCTTAACAGCAGCATAACGTTTAGACTTTAATTTATCGCTTTCAACTCTTTAAAAATAAAAGTGCAAGTTTGTTAGGTATATTAGAAAAGATTGCTTTCTAAGGTGGATCGCAATAAGATAATAAATAAAAGCTTATGTTTTTAAATCTCATCGGTCCGGTAATTGTTTTGGTACTCTGAGAGTCGACAACTATCAGGCTTAAACTAAGGGCGGATTGAATTTACTCATTTGATAGAATTTTATCTGCTTCGCAACTATATCGAAAACCAGGTCAATTTTCAAATTTTCAATTTTTTTCAATTATTTAATTGGGTTTTACATTCGGTTATTATTAGTAAAACCTATGTAGTTAAAGTATAGGATGAAGAAAGCGAGACACAGCAGCGAACACGTTGCCTCATGTTAGCATTTTTAGTAATAGAGTTATATATATATATACAGTCGCTTTGTTGAGCTATTGAAGAGCCCAGTCTGTCTGCACAGATGTCTAAACCTGTGACATATTTTAAAAGATACACAACTCATAGATCACTTCACATTTAGTGAGTTATTGTCTTAACCCTTAGGCCGCCTCGTAATTGAAACAGGATTTCTTTCAATGGTGATAAACCTTGTGTTCGTCAATGACGTGCATGCGATAAACTGATTATTTGCACATGTTTTGGCTCCACGTTCAAGAGGAGCAAGAGATACAAGAAGGAATGACCTTGTCCTTCTTAAGACAAAGCGATTGTAAATTTGATGCTCGAAACGACAAAAAATATTGGCAGCCTGGATCTTATGTTTCTGTTTTGAAGATGGTTAATTATTTTGTCAGTTTAAAGTGAAGAGAGAATCAATCTCGGCTAGAGGCTCAAACTTATTCATTGCGGAGAAAAAAAGGAATGTCATCAGAGCTCGTTGTTTCCAACAACCAGATAAAGCTATGAGAAATCTGGTGATGGGATTAAAACGAAAAAGAAAATTATTTGCAAAGTGCACATTTGTCTGCCATATAGACTTCTGGCTAGAAAATAAGTGTTTCAAGAAAAGACGCAGATTTAAAGTTTTATTTTCTTATTCCTTCTTTTCTAGTTTGTCAGTTCTCTCT
>BMAT01008499.1:118407-129317 GCA_019649035.1 Elysia marginata | reverse complement strand
GGGTAGTAATTTACCATGCAATCGTCGATAACCGAAATAAAAGTGTTTTTGTGCTCTCATCATTCGTCCTCTACATAGTCTTTTGATTCTAAGACTGAAACAAGGGACAATGGAAGTCTGATGACACTCGTTTCCCAACAACCATCTAGAAGAGCGGAGGGCAGCGATATCAATCTTCCAAAGCCATCAGCAAGAACTCATATTCCTGGCACCAGCTACAATTTTCTCTTCGAGTCCCCTAATCCCTAATACCTACATGTATCAGTTAAAAGGCCGCCTGCCATGTCGTCCCACTAAAATTTTATACCTAGGTATCGGCATGGTGCTGCGAAAACTACATGTCTGTTTATTATTTTCCTCACTTATCTCTTTAATATCTACCTGCCAATGTCGCCATCTCCTTTTTCAACTGCGTTCTCTCTCAACTACTAGATCCAGAAAGGTTAAGTTCGATATAGCTCTACTATCGAAGCTGACATAGCACGAGACATTGCACACACTTTCGAATCAATCAGACCTTTTATACCTTGCTTTCTTGTATTACAACCCAAATTTTGAGTTTTTGAAGGAGTTGTTTCAAAACCTATTCTGGCATTCTAATGGCCTTTTTTTAATAGAGACAAAGAAATCAGCTCATATTATCCTATATTCTCATTCTTTTAATCACATTATTTAGACTCTATAGCTCCAAAGTGTTATTGGAGTTTCAATCTAAATATTTAGAGGGAAATGTAGAAGATGTTTCGAGCCGCTGTCGACCTCACAAAGTAAAGAATCGGGTATGGTGGACTACGGTGCGTGATTTCAAAGCGCACAAGTTTATGGAGAAAATTGATTGATGCCGCTCAAGAGCTGTGTTGATAAGTGGGATCAAGTATATGAATTATAAATGTTGCACCTCCAATAATACAACGAAACAAGTTAGTTATCTTCTTTGCGCCGTCGTCAGAGGAAAAGGGAAAGGAGTACGATACAATTAATGCACAAGCTCATAACAGCAATGGGAAAATAGAGTGATTGGAAGGTTAATTAAAGGTATAAAATAAGCGGTGGAGAGAAGTAGGTTTCAAATGGAAATCCCCGAAATGTCTGCCGCTAGTGTGATTCGAAACTTCGACTTGTAGCACCTTTGGTACGCACCGCCTTGCCACTAAGAGAATTATAGCTTATAACGGTACCATTTCGCCACTAAGCTCTTCAAAAAAGAAGTTTCAAAGCGAAGGTAGTTGCGCAGCATCTCTAAGCACCTTGCTTTTTAAACGGGAAGATCCAAATCGCACTAAAGACAACCAATGAAGCAGTAAGCGCACCAAAACTTAGCCATAAGCAGCAAAAACATAAAACAAACGACAATATTTTAAATGACTCAATGCGCGCTATTTATAAATAGTAAAGCAGTCACGCAAATGATTGAAAGATTTCAAACGTATGAAATTAGCAGTCACGGGTAGAAGTAGGCTTTAAGTGGAAATGCCCAACATGATTCGAACCTTCGCAATGAAGTAGCTTCGGCATCCACCGCTTTGCCCCTGAGAGAAAAGTTTCTGCTGAGAGAAACATAGCTTGTAATTTGTCGCCACAACTCTACTTAAAAAAGAAGTTTCGTAGCGAAGGTTCTTTCTTAACCTTTTTAAGCAGCTTTTTTTACTTAAGCGGGAATATGCAAATCGCACCAAAGGCAACCAAGTGTAGTCGTGACTTCGTACAAGCCATGTTTCTCTACGTGGCACGGCGGTGGGTGCTGTATCTACTCTAAGTCGAAGGCTCGAACCAAACTAAAGACAGATATTTCGGGCATTTCCACTTAAAGTCTACTTCTCTATCAAGCATTTGATTGATTTGTGGCAGCCTCCACTTTTTACCAGTATCACACATGAGACTAGTCCTTGGCGTCGGTTAAAGAAATGAGTTGGATTTCTCTTTTTACTAATACTAGTGTCCTCGTCGTGTTTCACAGCAAACAAACTTGAAAGGAACAGGAGAAAGCTTTGAAATCTCTTTCCCAATTTTATATTAAGTTATGATACTGAATAATAGTTAAGGAATGATCAACCTACTGAAAAGCCCACTTTCTCAAATTTTAAATCTTAGTTCAACGCAATAATTCTCTTTCCTTTTCTTTCTACTTTGTCCAAAAACATTCTCCGTCGCTGCCATCTTTCTCTCCTTTACAAACTACTTACGCCCGATATGAATTTGTTTATACAAAGAGAGATAAAAAAAACCTAAAATAATCAAAGAACACACTTATCGCTTGGTCATTAATGTGCACTTTCAATATTTTCAATCTTAAACAACCCGAACAGAACTTTAATACCGGTGAATAATTTGTTTTGTATGTTGAGACTATGAGAGGTGCTCGTGTTCTTTCTCAAGTAGTTTATCGCAAAGTAGGTCGAGGAAACGCGATATATCGTGTATTTTCTCAAGTAGTTGCATCGCAAAGTAGGTCGAGGAAATACGATATATCGTGTACTAACTGAGAACCTCGGACTGCTGATAAATGGCATCGAACTCTCCGACAAGCGGTGTACACTCTGGCGCCACACGATCTAGGCCATACGGTACACCTGGTCGCTGCTACACTCTGCGGCATCGTCAAGGGATCTGAGAGTGATACAGGGAAGTCGCCGTCACATGTGTGCAAAGATCGCATCCCAGCAAGTCTCTCGTGGTAAATGAGCAAGACCCTGGCCTCGTATCTTGTAAGTCTTTCGCCTACTCTGCGAATATCTTTGACAAGTGAAAAAGATAAAGAAAAAATTCAGAGGAAATTATGTCACAAAAGTTGTTGTTACTTATACAGCATAAATACAACCTCGAAGCGTAGAGCCAATCAATTGAATCATTACCTGCTTGTTGTTCTGTGTGTAACTGTTGATAAAAGGTGACCAGATTCTCTTGGAATGAAGACAGTACAAGCAGGAAGGCTGGCTATTATCAGAGAATAGTCCCACATGCATGTCCAGATAGCAAGTTTCAGAAAGATCATTTGAAAAAAGAAAGAAACATAAGGTCTAACGTCTTAACTTGAACAATGAAGATGCTCAAAATATAGATACAGAGACAGGGCTGGCAATTCTAATAACACGCGTAGAAGTGTTGAAGTACCGGTACCTCTTTTTTTTTTAATTTGTACGTTCCAGTTTTTTTTCTGACGGACAAAAATTTGAACACAATAAGTGTAATATACCGGTACCTCATCATAAAAAATATGAAACGTTTCTGTAAAAGCTGTTATTTTATATCGGAACATTGTTAATTGTAAATTCAGTTGTCTCCTTCCATTTTGCTGTAGTCATGAGATGTCGGACTTATTAAGATTTGGGCGACTGTGTGGCTTAGCCATAGGTGCATCTCCCTACACAATTCTTATTCGACGAGAGATACAGACGTTTGTCAAATCCAATGCAGTAAAGTGCAACTCGCCAGCATGGGAAACCGCCACGGTACAGACATAGAGACCTCTCAACGCATGACGAAGCTCCGATACTAGAAAGAAAAAAAACAACCGACAGATTCTACTCTTAGCCTACTAGAAAAAAAAATAAAACAGAACATGACAGATTCTCCTCGCGCACTTCCAGCTAGATGGTGATGAGGTTTACATGTGCGCTGATGAGTGGGGAGTCAGTTTCTTACTCATTGCCTGAATCTGATCATGGATTGGGTTTTTTAACGCTGGGTTACCTGCCGAGATGGGTAATACCGACCAGGCTAGGTGTGAGCCTGTGAAAAGGCACGCATGAGTTGGTTGAGCGCTGTATGGCAAGTTCATGACAAGACGGGCGTGTCCAAGTCTGAGCGGGTTCAAGGACGAGCACCAATAGCTTGACTTCACACCAGAAAAAAACAGTTGGAGTTGGCTAATCTGCTAGTTGTTATAGTGCTGTTTGGTTTTGGGGTTGTTTTGTTTTGTTTTGTTTTACTCTTTTATAGTCTTTCCCCTCCTCCAATCATATCTGCGTGAAGTAATAGCGTCAGTGATATCAAGTGTTCAGGTACATGTATAGTACAGCACGTAGCATTGGTTGCGATGTTTTGACGTGACTTAGCCCCAGGTGTGACCGATTCACTGGGGTGACTCACCTCGTCTTCTCTGTGGGGATGACTTTATTCTGTAGATTATGCTGGTTGCATCCCTCATACAATGCAGACCCGGTTAAAGTTGACGCCGTTAAAGTCTTTATGTTTAATTTAACGGCATGATCAGACACAACTACTTGAAATGTAAACAGCGTCGCAGTTTTTTAGGCTTTTGGATATTTTTTCTGGGTGTTTTTTTAATCTCATGCAAGTAACCTAATGTGCCATCCCTCAGCGTTTACAAGTAACCCTAGTTTTTTTTTAGTTATCTATTCCTCAATGCCAAATTTAAAATGTTACTTTCAAAATTATTAACGCACGCAAGCTTTGGAATCTTTTGTGATTTTTTTCTTTTCATCAACTTCAGTAAGTTAGGTACTTTTGTCCATTCTATAAGTACAAAATTTATATACTGGGGCAAATCAACAATCATCATCCCTGCCCCAATAGCAATAGGGCGTATGCCGTGGGATCTTTAAATTGTCTTTTAAACATAGCACATAGGAATCATGTAGTCCTAATCTCTAATAATACAAACCAAAATTATATAATAATAATATAGGTATCTTATTAGGTCCAACTTTGTTTTCATTGTACATACATCTTCTTGTCAACCTTATTAAGAAATTAATTTTTTCTTCTTTTCATGTGTATGCTGATGACACTCAGCTTTATACTTCAGTAAACGTGGCCCAAACAAGTTCTTCCCTTGAATCTCTTGATGAGTGTGCAAAGGCAATCTTCTCATGGATCTCAGCCAATACCTTAGAAACTAAATGAAGATAAAACTGAATTGATGATTGTTGGAACTTCATGAAAATTGAAATCTGTTGATGTATCAAATTTCAAGCTGTGTGGCAATGAAATTTCTTTCTCAAAATGTGTAAAAAAAACCTTGGAGTAATGATAGACAGTAGCTTTTTCAAGGATGTTCAGTTTTCTAAAGTTAGACGTTTCTATTACCTAGTACTTCGAAAAATTACCCACGTTCTCTAATTAATAGGATCTCTGAATGTACAATTGCTACATAACAGCAAGTTCAAAACAACGCTGCAGTATTGGTATATAGAAAGAAGAGAAGTGATCATGTTCCTCAATTATTAAAAGAGCTGCATTGGCTACCATTTAAATAGCGCATTGAGTATAAAGCAGCCTCTATTGTATTCCGATGTTGAAATATTTCAAATTATCAAACCTATTTGAGTAGTATGTCACGGGTCAAGAATGATAATGATATTGGTACAGTGGAATCCTGATAAAGTCAACACCTTGGGACCGAAAAAATGTGTTGGCTTTAAAAAAGAGTTGACTTCAACCATTTCAAAAATATAAAAAAAATACAAAATGAAACTGTAAAACAGAGTAGAAGACTTAAAGCAAGAGTTTTCCTTACAGGTGTTGAGTTTATGCGGATTCCACTGTGGTAACCAAATTTGCTTTCATTGTGGTGTTGTTTTTATTATTTTTGTTTTGTTTGTTTTTTACTGCTAAAGCATAACATTGGTTAGTGACAAATGTTTGTTTGTAGTATCGGTGTTAAAAATGGCATCAAGTTTCACAAAACTTTGCCAACGCTTGTCAAGATCCCCCACCCCACCCCCTTCCTTAAATGTGGAGCGAATACTTTAAAAATTGGCCTATGTTACTTTTAAAAAGCTAGATAAAACATTGTAAACTCATTTGTGTAAACCGAATGCCATTGGGCATAACGCAAACAGTTATAATGGGCAATATTGATATCGTCGCTAAAACTGAATGATACAAGTCTCTATGTTGTGTAAGGTAGGCTATATATTCCACCTTTAAGAGTACAAACAACAAGTAAGCTATCGACTGTACGCCTTCGTCAGAAAAATAAATATAAGACGCTTATAGAAATTGGCCAAAGACTAACAATAAAAGAAAAAAAAGAAATGAAAATATTAAAATAAAAAGTGGGTGCAGGGAGAAAATAAAAGTACCTAGATCAAGATCTATAGAAAGGACTCCTTGAAAAAAGGTACTAGGGGGAAGGGCCCGTAGTGTCACGAAAACTGTAGTAGAACTACATTGTTAAAGAAATAATGGGTAAAAACCCTCCGTAACAGACACAATAAAAATATCTGTTCAAAAAGGGAATAAGTTACACTAAAAATTCAAATACACTAAATTGTATAAACTTTATCTGGAATTAACGAGACAGATCGAACCGACTAAGGTTCCCTTCAGTGCAAATTTTTTCAAGTCTCTATGTTATGACCTCAGTTTGCTAGTATCTAATAATTTAAATGATAGAAATAGGTGGTCTCAAAACAATTAAAGGGGAATCTGCGCTCCTAATCATGCGCAATAAATTTTTAGCGACAAAAACAGCTTTCTTGTCCTTGAAAAACATTTCCATCGTGTCTACAAAACAGTGGGAAAGGTTTCAGCGATCAAAACCGTGCATTGAGAGAGATTGATTGATTTGTACTGGTTTTTTATCAGGGCTTGTCTCCGCTGGGAAGAGCAAATGAAGGTACAGGTAGGAATGGCTTTTATGTGAATAACAAATATTAGAAGGTCATAAAATCAAAGTAGCCTAATGAAGAGAACTAAATAGCTTTAAACAAGACGGAAATTGCTTGACTATACTACGTATCCCCTCTCCGCTTCGGCCCTTTTTTCTCAAGTTGCCACATTATGTGTGAAACAAAACTGAAAAGAAAATTAATGTGTTGGTCCAGGTGATTTTTACATTGAAAGCGCGCCAGCTTACTATAAGAAGATACAAATAAAAATATTTGTTGGTCGATTAGTTAAAGTAGATGTTAGACTTGTTTGATATGTGTTATTAACTTGATGTTGGCGTAGTAGATTTCAAAGACACAAAAACGGATTGATCAGTTTATTTCCACTCAATGATTGACCTGCCAATTAGCTGATTGATTGTCCTTGACCAAACAATGGAGTTAGCCTGTTAGTCCTTCCGGAACAGACAACACCTGTACAGACACTCAGACACACGTCTGATTGGACCAGTTCTTATTTGCACCGATTCCTCTGTTCAACCAATCGCTTGTCTCGACTCGCAGTCCCCGACAGTCATAATTTTCCAGGTAAATACAGACAAAAACTTAAGACTTTTTTCTATGTCTGTTTCATTTTTTAGTTTTGTTTTTTTTTTGGAGAAACCCTTTTGGGAAATTGAAAAACAGTTTTGAAAAAAGATGCTCGGAACAACCATTATCCTCTTGCGTGGAACTGCGCAGTTTCTTTTAGCAACCACTTCTCTCTTAATTATTGACTCACCCACCTGACTGGTTCATGCTTTAAGACTTTTATATTGGCATATATCATTATTAGTGATAAAAATTCTTTTTTCTTATAAGTCTTAAAAAGTTTGGCAAGACTTCAAGTCTATGGAATCCTATCATCTCTGTTGACTGTCTGTCTATTTGCCAATTATCTCTCTCTCTCTCTCTCTCTCTCTCTCTCTCTCTCTCTCTCTCTCCCTCTCTCTCTCTCTCTTTCTTTCTCTCTCTCTCTCTCTTTCTCTCTCTTTCTTTATCTCTTTCTCTTATCTGTCTCCCTCCCTTTTTCTCTTTTTTTCATTTTCTTACAACAAGATGCCAAAACGTTTCTATCTTTCTTTTATAATCTATCGAATAGTCTATCTGTCTTTCTTTTATAATCTATCGAATAGTCTATCTGTCTTTCTTTTATAATCTATCGAATAGTCTATCTGTCTGTCTATGACTGATTGAACAGCCTGTTGAATCACAATACTTTCTCCTTTTCTCACGCTAAAGTACTTCATTTTTATTCGTCACTCTTTGCCAAAAAATACCTGCCAAACAATATGGTTTTTACACCTAAAATCTTCCGACGTATCCTAGAGGAGAGAAAAACGAACTCTGATCTTATACATGTACACCTATTGACAACATAACGGGTGGGGGTGAGAGCGCGATGGGTGCTTTTAACATGTTCTTATCAACTTCTCTCGATTTCTCAGCACCGCATCATTGAGTTTTGTTTTGTGTTTCTGTTGTTTTTAACCAATATCCTAAAGGTTACGGCGCCATCATCGCGTTGGATGAGTCAATTTTACTACGGTTGTAAGAGGAAAATGTTGTTTCAACCTTGGGAACTGGGAGGTGTGAGACACAAGCTTAACTTATCAATCCGACTGAGTCAAGTGTTGAGAAAATGAGTCAGTTTTACCTGCAACTCACCTCATCGAAAGTGCTTTTTTGGCACGAGCGGCAAAAAAAACCCCCAGTAAAAGGGCGTTCTACGAAAAAAAAATTTTCTCAAACCGTTTATGATGAAGCTTTATTCCAAATGTACAAGGGAAAAGTTTGTGAAAGTTATAAAAAGTCGAAGTAAAATCAGTGATGATACAAAAATTCTGTTTTTACATGTAATCTTCTCAGAGGACACTTTGGGTCATTATTGTATTTTTTGAAATACATACTGGTTATAGAAACAACACTGTGAAGAAAAAAAACAAGTGTCAATTTTTTTCAGCTGACATATTATTATATGTCTCAAGGGCAAGAATGGGTAGGGTCACATTTTTCCTTTAAATGTCAAATTTGGATGCGCCTGAATGTCTTTGACCATTTCATTTCTCCTAATTTGTCTAGATTTCTAAAAGTCATCCATTTATGCACCTGTTTGAGCACAAACGTTGAGTTGAAAATAAGCAAGGTAAACTTTTTCAAGGAAGGTATATATTTAAGCTCTAAAAATAGGGACGAAACAAGTGAGCTGTCGGCTATACGCCTTTGTCAGGCAAAAAAAAATGTAAACGTGTAAGGCACTTGCCTAAACAGACACAGAACTAGCAATACAAGAAAAGCAATAATATTTCTATAAACAACATAAAGTATGTTAATAAAGAAATAAAAAGTCATTCTTTATTTGTCTTTTTTATTCCAGGGCCTAGATCTAGTTTATACATGTATATAATTTTCGTTTTTTGTTGATAGTTCTTTTCCAATTCTTTCACTATGCAATTACGTTACAATTTTCGTGGATCCTCAGGTCCAGACGTCAGAATCAGTTATGAAAACAGGCATTGGCATAATTGTTTTATTCTTTATGGCTGTACATGCATGTGATTACTTTCTGCTGGTTTTTTTATGATCTTTCAAAGCTCCACCTGAAAAACATGTGTGGTGTTTGGCCATGTTGCGAAAAAATATTACCATGGGCTGCTATTATATTCTTTATTTCTGAGGCGACGAACGGATTGCATATATTGAAAATCGTTCGCGCGTATATGCACCATAACAATAACATATTGGTTTGAGTCATATGTTTTGCTGTGAAGTTTAGATTTCCTATTGCTTCAATGTGGAACTTACATCGGGCGGCATTTGGCTAAGCAAAGTCAGTATTAAGTGAACTTGAAAATTAAATCAATCAAATACGATTATTTATATGTGGGTCGAAGTAACACCACAGAATAATTCACTCTGCTAGCAGGCTAAGAATAGAAAACTAAAAGTGATTGCGAGAGAGAAAGGAAAAGGCTAATGAGTTTGATCAGCAAGTTACTGTACAACCTAAACAATCAGAGATACTGTTCTACCTTTACCTGGCTTACCTGAGATTCCGGAAGTTGTTCAACCCAAACCGGCACGCAGGTAGGTAAGCCGCTCAGTCAGTGGTGACACAACTCACCTGGCCCCACCTGCTGATCGACTTGCCAGTTTGCCACCCTGATACTGTGGTATTAAACACCTGAGAAGCTCGGCAAACATCAGGTGTAAACAAACCACAGGTGAAGCGGACGCAACAGGTTATCAGATATAATTATATCAACATGTCGACAAATCAGGCGACCATTTAGATAAGATAAGTAATGTGCGAGGTATTATTTTTATAAATTTGTTTAAAATACCTGTTCGAGTCAATCTTAGATTCACGTGCATATTGATATACTGTCGCCGCAAAATTTATTGTAGGCTTGTAGTTCTTTGTTTACTACGTTTGTCGTCATTGTGGGTCAAACCTGATGGAAATACGTTGTAGGTTGAGGGTACTTAACTTTTTTTTGTACTAATCAATTAATATCTGAGAAACCTCTAAGGCCATGGTAAACAGACAGCGTTGAGGCCATGATGAACGGACAGTCTTGAGGCCATGATGAACGGACAGTCTTGAGGCCGCGATTAACGGACAGTTTTGAGGCCACGATTAACGGACAGTCTTGGGACCATGGTCAACGGACGTGTTGAGGCCATGATAAACGAACAGTCTTGAGGCCATGATAAACAGACAGTTTTGAGGCCATGATAAACGGACGTGTAGAGGCCATAACAAACGGACAGTGTTGGGGACATGATAAATGGACAGTGTTGAGGCCATGATAAATGGACAGTCTTAAGGCCATGATAAACGGACAGTCTTGAGGCCATGATAAATGGACAGTGTTGAGGCCATGATAAACGGAAGTCTTGAGGCCAACATAAACAGTGTGGCGTCGTGGTGTAGTGGTAGACGCTCGGCTTTCGGATCGAAAGGTCCGGGGTTCGAGTCCTGCTTTCAGCAGGTCGACCTTTAGTCCTTGACAAAAGCTATTTACACACATTTCTTCGCCTCACTTATGCGTTAAACGAGTACCCGACTATAGGCAGTGAAAGATCTTGTCAGAATGCTAGAGTGATGCGCTTAACTTGCTGCTCTTCTGTGAGTTGAGAAGGTACTTTAAACGGGAATGGCCTGTCGGGGAACCCATCATGATAAGCGGACAGTCTTGAGACCATGATAAACGGATAGTGTTGAGGCCATGATAAACGGACAGTGTTGAGGCCATGATAAACGAACAGTGTTGAGGCCATGATAAACGGACA
>BMAT01008499.1:75341-87651 GCA_019649035.1 Elysia marginata | reverse complement strand
GGGTACGCTTTTAGTGAAAACAGTGGTCTTCATGAATTACGTAACGACATGCAGAGCCTAGGCCCTGATGCTAAAACAGAAGAAAACATGACATGGTGAGCCTATAATCAAAGAAAAATAGCGCCCACATTCTAGTCTTGATCCAGGCTTAATCCATACTCTACATCAAGATTCATCTATGTCTTGCTCTAAATCTACATTATTTAAGTTGGTTTTTAGATTGCAAGTCCAATTTTTAGACTCTATATTTAGATTTTAGATCTCGTTCCAACCTAATTTCTACAGAATTTAAAACACAAAGCAATTGAAACTATTTTGTTTATGTGTGTTCTTCCGCCTACCATTTTCCAGAAGTGTGTAAAATGTGTCCTCTCCGAACAGACAGATATGATCAAAGGGAATTGAATAGCGAGCAAGAGGGAGAACTGAGCCTAACTCTCTGTGACAACAGTGCTAACAAAAGCGTATGCGAATAGAGCCGGTACACAAAGTATACGCCTGTGATTTAGTGTAGGTTGTATTAGTGTGTGTGTTTGTACTTGCCGGTATTATGTTTGAATTTACCTTCTCTATTTCTGTTGCTATGCAGTCATGCGTATACGCTTAGCCAGCGTCGCTCGGCTCTCTTCCTCTCCAAACTCTTTGATATGATTTACCATCAGCATAACGCACATTGAGGAAAAATTTTATTTACATTTAGTCTAGTTGTAATACAACGCAAATGTGATAGGGGACATCTGAAGAGAGAAAATTTTACTGGTACTATCAAGATTCTGTAAAATAAAACAATGCTTTTTAAAAGTACTAATGTAGAGGATCTTGACCCGATAATGATTGGTATTCAAAGCACATAAAAAGGCTGTCCCGTGATCACCAGAATCTGTTGCTGACTATTAGCTCAGTTTAGTCAGTTTTAGGTCAAACTTTAAGGCAGCCCAGAGGTCACCAGAATCTGTTACTGACTATGAGCTCAGTTTAGTCAGTTCTAGGTCAAAATTTAAGGCAGCACAGTGGTCACCTGAATCTTCTGCTGGACCCACCTGTTGTAAAGATCGTTAGCGTCCATGTCAACCCCAAGAAGTCGCTTCACGTATGGCATATCGTTGGGTCCAAAGTTCCTGCCTGCCTGAGCTCAGAGAAAGATGAAAATATTAAGGAACGATCGTTTTTTTACTCGTTTTGAGAAGCGTACATGTAACTATTCGAAAAATTTTCTGTCTCTCTGTCTCCTTCTCTCCCTCTTCCTCCCCCCTCTCTTTGTCTCTCTCTCTCTCTCTCTCTCTCTCTCTCTCTCGTTTTATCTTCAAGAAAACAGAGAGTTATAGATCTAATTCAACACTTGTTGCATAAACAAACGTATTAAGTAAACATGGAGAAGGAGAGATAGATAGACAGAAGAGCGAGATATAAAAAATGAGTTGTGTCCGAGAGTGCAAGCGTGTGAGAGACTTAAGGTTTATGAGAGAGGAATTCATAGAGAAATGCTAAACATAAACAAAAGGCAAAACAACTCAATTTTATTGTTAAGACACACGAGGGTCATAATCAGAGAGAGACAGGCAGAGAGGCAGATATAGAGCGAGAGGGAGACAATGGAGTAAATACGGTAATTAGCTAAAACAAGTAGATAATGGAAAAAGTTTTTGAACATAGTTTAATGAAAAAAATCCCTAAAACTCACTATGAGTTTTACTTCGACCAGAAAGAAGAAAGAATGTAGGAAGTGTAAGACCTAGCCAGCGCCACTCATCTTACCGATATGTTAAGAGGTATTAGAGCCACGTCCTCACAATGATAATCCAATAATTCTCACGGCCAAGGATTTAGGCCTAAACCTTTGTATTGCGGTGGCCTAGATTTAGGCCATGTTTCATCTATATTATAAAGCCAGGAATAGAGTATCCCAACTTTTATGATTTTAGTTCTTTAGAATAGTGACTTTCGAATATTTCAAATTTTTCTGTCAAAAAGTGAAGCGATCTAATAATGTGAAGTAATTTCTAACAAGCAAAATTGAGGTCAAAGCAAAGGATAATCAGATATCAAAAGAATAAATAATAAAACTGAACAAATAATGTTGATTGACTTAAAGCTATAAAATAAAAGAAACTTACTATTTGTTATTTTGACTTCTCACGGTGGAAAAAGAAACTAAAACAAGTATATGTATAAAAAATGAAACAATTGAAAAACCCTGTATTGACAGCCTGAGGTTGTTTTTTTTTAATTTTTTTTTTTACGAAATTAGAATGTCAATCAGATCAGTCATGTTTTAGTTCAACGCCATGCCAGAATAGATCAAAAGTCCTCGACCATTTCAAATACATTTAAACTGTAAAGACGGAGGGGGGGGGGTGAGTACAACAGTTGATAAAAAAAGTTCCCATAGGAATTAATGATACATCTGATGGTGCAAGAGGAAGAAGGCCACAATAATCTGTAGCAACACACAAGCAGTGACATGTGTGTGCTGAAATAAAAGCCAGCATGGATCATGAAACCTCAATCAAAATTAGTCGCGTTATGTAATACAAACGTGAACCTAAAATTGAGAATATTTTAAAAGTGAACCGAACACTGCGAATATTTGAAATCTGAACCTAACACTGTGAATATTTTAAATGTGCATCTAAAACTGTGGACATTTTAAATGTAAACCTAAAATTGTGGACAGTTTAAATGTAAACATAAACTAATATTACATTTATTATTTTAAATATACGTCGTATTAGCCACTCTAGCTCCGGAATTTTCTGTGCGTTTTCGAATTGTGACATTATCGATATTGTTATTCTAATCCGAATATATTCTTTTGATTGATTAATTTTATGACTTAATTTAACGCAAGATCGTTTTCCTTGCTAGTGATTCCTGGACGTTCGAAGTTGACGTTCATTTTTGGCATTTTTTTTCTGTTTATAAATTATGTTCAGAAACATAACTAAGAGAAATATTTCTCTTTGCAGTCAAATTATAAATAAACCAAATATATTATTATAACACAATCTCTCAAGAATTTGAACAAAAATAGCTAATAGTTTCCATTAGTCGAGCTCTCGAAATCAGATAAAAAATGTATCTTTCGGTCTAAAATAGACCGCGCGGAAAAATACCTTCTGAAAGCCTTAAACACAAATTCATACAGAGACATGCTCGATTCATTATACATTGTTAAATTCTAAAATCTTAAAATTCTTATTGCAAGGATTTCTACAGAGGGGTGCCACCCTATTATAAGTTTAAATTTGATAGTAACTTTTTCTCTGATTATTTTTAGAAGTAAAGGGTCCTTAGCTATAAAATGCATTATTTTTAAGTATGAAAACATTGCTGACGAAATGAAGGGTAAAAAAGAATAACTTACAATAACAATCAATAGTGGCATTACTTTGTGTAAATCCCTCCTTCTTATTCATACGCAAAACCATAACTTTAGTCGAATGCAAATCTGTCTAAGCCTAAACAATCAAAATATCAATGCTCAATATATGTTGAAATGTTTTTTCTTCCCTTTAGAAGAACCGATTGAGAAACAAAACTAAAGAACGCTTTAGGTGAACATGTGTGCCGCTTTTTTCGGATGAAATGACCTAAGCGCTTCACATAGGTTTCGAAATACACCAGTATCAATATTATACGTTCTGAGCACATCAATCAGAAAAAGGTTGTTACTCTAGCAATGTAATATGGCACAATAAATGGCACGGTCTTTAGCTGCTGGGCAACTGTATAACATGTCCTCTCTAGACGACAAATCGTTAGGACCCGAACTGCACACTCTTTGGGTGGCCAGCCAATTGTCTATGACTAGACCATGGTGCCACAAAATCCAGTGACAGAACCACTGAAGGCTGTAGCTGTTTTTTTTTATAACGGTACGTTCAACTGAAGGTTTTCAAGTCTAAATTAACGTCTTATACTTGGGACAAAAAATATCAAGTAAATGAGTTTGAACTAAATTTGAATGAAAACAGTTTAATTAATATAACAGAAATGAAAACGTTCTGAATTCAGGGCGCAATACAGATTGCTTCTAATTCAATCCAAACAATGAAATAATAGGCGATGAAAAGTGCAGCTTGTTTAAGTATGCTATAAGAACGCAAAACACGTATCAAGCATCTTTTTTCAGGTTTTTTTTTTCTGTCTAGATTCTTTATCGCCACCATGGAAAAAATAATGAGTGCAGAAAAAAACATTTTTGTATTTGCATTATTCGAGATTTTGGATCAATATATTACACATTTGCTTTAACTTTAACATAGCTGAAAATATTGCGAATGCACACTATGAGTCTTTTTTTTCTTTTTGGGACGGGGNTGCATCTATATCATTTTCATGAAACGCATTAATCTTACAATCTTGTTATAAAGTGTTGAACTGACGACTTAAATGTTGGAGAAGACCAACATAGATAAATGAATTATAAAGAGTTAAGGATGAAGTTTACCTTCCATAGTACGCCATTGCCGCTGTTGATGAGGTCGATCTCGGCATCACTAAGCGGCGCCGGTTCGAAACTAGCTGCAAAAGTCACTGCAAGAAGACCGGCAATAAAAAGAACCTTGATCAGATTCATGACTGGGCAGGCTGGGTACCGTACACTTGAGCGCATTATGAACTATCAAGACTAGGCATAGATAGCTACCTTAACAGTCGTCTTCTGGGGAAGCTGAAGTGTCACTGTGTACACAGAGAACCGAAGTAAGCAATGGTCATGTGATAAATACCTCATGGAAGTCATTCGTGGTAGATGGAAAGAAAGGAAGTCCAGATACTGCATCATTCTCTACGCTGCCTCTGCTTCGCTTCATCTACATTCATATTAAAAAGCACGTGAGACAAGGCCAAGACTGTGTGTGTGTGAATGGGTGTGTGTGAGAGTTGGCGTTTTCGGGTAACATTCGACATTATCAAAGTGCTTCCTCCTAAGATAAAGTAGTGGACTACCAGTAGGCTAATCCTTTGTGTCGAGAGTTGCGTTGTTGAATGACCATAGGTTTTATATATTACTCATCGTCTACTCCGTATTAGCAAATACGGGAGACTTAGGAGAAGTAAAACTATGGAACAGATCCCCATATCTTATCAACTACTTGACTTATTCTCACGACGCATCTTTGTCGTCTTAAAGGTCAAGATGTGCCCTTGCGTATGACCAATTTGCATGTAGATAGACTTGGATTAAGAAAGGGAGAGTGAAGGAGAGATTGAAAAAGTGCATAGGAGAGAAAGAGATGCAGTTATTGATTGACAGGCAGTACAGATAGAAAAACGCGAAACTTCAAAGGTTTTTTTAATTGAAATAAAGAGAAGGTCACGGTTGGACAGATGATAGGGAAGCGAGAAACAGAGAGGGGAGAGACAGAGAGAGAGGGGGAGGAGGGACAGAGAAAATGACAGAGACAGAGAAATGGTTTGATCAAATTGAATCGACTTTTCTTCCAGCAGTTAAGTTACTAATTCGCCACGTTGCTGTGAGCGTGAGAGAGTAATTTAAGAAAAAAATTAAGAAGAGAGAAAGAGGGGGGAGAAAAAGAAGTCTTGATTCAATTTGATTGCTAACAGTGTCTAGCGTAACAAAGTTTTTGCTTTCACATAATTATGAGGTTGAAACATATAGCAGTGACATGTTCACACAGTGCAATGCTCCTCCGAAAAAGGAAAACCAAAATTAATCAATAATTATACCTGAGACGTGTAGTTTTTACATTGCGATGCAGCCGTAGTGCTAAATACAAGCCTTTGTTGATAAAAGTCCTCACCATGCTGTTCTCTTTCTTGTATCAGAATTACATGAACTCAAATCTCTAATAGACAAAACATATACATGCTGCTCACGTTTTGAGCTCATTGTCAAAAAATAACATTTTTGTATCGATAACTACAATGATACAGTTCTAAGTGAATAGGGTACAAGTTATACAGGGTTGGGACTGTGTGAAGGCAAACCATAACATTAGTAAGCGGGGCGGAGTGGTTAGCGAGTCGGACTCGAGATCTGGAGGTCGCGGGTTCGATTCCCGACCGTGTCATGTTACATTTGTATGTCCTAGCAGAGCGACCCGCTCTACGAACGGTGAAAATGAGCTAGATTAAAACAGGAGCATTTTGGCAGGGTTTATAACACAATCTCAGTAAGGTTTTTTCGCCTCTGTGCTGTGCGCATGAGTTTTGAGTACACATTTTTGTCGGTGTATATGAACTACCACTATGTATCAAAAAAAAACGCTACCCCTTACCTCTCTATAACAGGCAGCCGTACTGTGATGCTCTGAAATATGAGTTGAATTTGCTTTGGTGTGGATTGGCTTGTTGAAGAAACTTGTAAAGTCTTAAGACTGTCTTTGGCGGTGGAAAACTATTATAACCATAATATTTTTAAGCAATTACATGTAAGAGCACACTGGCACTGGAAACTTAAGTTCTGGGACAGTTTTGGGTCTTTTTCCTGTATGAGGCCAATGAAGTAGACATCTAAAGTAATTTTAGTTTTTACTACCGGTATGACTTACTTGGGTCATGGTATTTCAGTTACATCGAGACTGGCCATAAAGGAATCCTCCTTGGGTTCTAATGCACGGGTGTTATATTAAAACTGAAAAAAAAAATTCAATGAATCGTCCAACACCACTCAACAATTATGTAGCATTCGAACAAAATGCGACCCAGTTGCATAGATGGGTAACTAACACTGTAACAGCGGGAAATTCTACCCTAATCAGAGGGGTGAAGTTTGACAAGAATTTCTTTTTTACATAGACTCTGTGTATGCCGCTAGGCCCCTTTCTGATATTTTTTTTAATTTTTACGCAATAATATACAAAAAAAATATTGAAACATTGGGTATGAGCGGAAAAAGTGATTTAATGAGCATTTAGCGTTTGTTTTGTTTTGTTTTTTATCAAAATCGTGTAAAAAGTTTTATCTCTAGGAAACGACAGACCTAATCGAATGAAAACCTGAACCTCCAAATACTTAGACATAATTATGACATACTGTGATGAGGATATAAAAGGGATTTAACCTCTCATTGGGTTAAAAAGAGCTCTCTAGCAATTTAATGATATTTTTACCGTACCGTAATTGAAACTTCGCGAACTTAATTTGTTTTCTAGGAACTGTGCATAATAAATATAAGTCGTTTTTGCCTAGTTTCTGTTTTATGACCTAAAACTAGTAAAAGAGGCCTAACATTTTTCAACGGTTTTGTATTGCAAACGCCTGATGAAAGCCCCATACACATTTTCACTCCGGCTCTTTGGTAAACTCACATGGTATTTGCATGGTATGTCTTATCACCTTTATGCTGATGATACGCAAATGTATTGTACTGACACGATAAATAACCTACCATTGCTCCTCTCAAAAACATCAATCTGTATCGAGAGTGTAAAAGAGTGGATGATGACCAACAAACTTAAACTCAATGATGATAAAACTGAAATCATTATATTTGGCAAAGATGTACATTCAATACCAACAACTACTCTGAACATCAACGGTAATATCATATCAACAAGCAAACGCATAAAAAACTTAGGCGTTTATCTAGATAACGACATGTCAATGTCATCACATGTAGATAATGTTTGCAGAGCAGCATATTTCCAAATTAGGAAAATAAGTACAATCCGAAATTTCCTTGACCGGAAAGTAACAACAACTCTCGTAGCATCTTTAGTATTATCCAGACTGGATTATTGTAACTCACTGCTTGCAGGGCTTCCAAAAGATCTTATACAAAGGCTTCAGGTTGTCCAACATAGCGCAGCCAGATTAATATCACGAAGCAAAAAGAGAGAACAAGTCACACCAATCTTATGTGGTTTGCATTGGCTTCCTATTGAGTACCGTATAATGTTTAAGATATGCCTAATCTGTCATAAATGCCTTAACAGCCAAGCGCCCGTGTATCTGTCTGAATCACTCTATAGATACACCCCAAATAGACCATTAAGATCGGCTGCAGATAACACGAAACTAGTAAAAACTGCAAGTAATTACAAGTTTTATGGTCAACGCTCGTTTTTCTGCTTTGGACCAACTGTCTGGAACTCACTCCCTTTAACCATCAGGGAAGCTAAATCAATAGAACTGTTTAAGAAACAGTTAAAACACTATGTTTTTCTGCAAGCATATTTCTAGGTATACATTTTAAACCTGTAACTCCTTTTGATTTGTCACGTTAGATAAATTTAAATGTACTTATGTTGTCGTGAATATCATTGTATTTATTAGCATTTGTGAACCGCATAGAGCAAACTCAATTGTTATGGATATGCGGTATATAAATTTAATATATTATTATTATTATTATTACATGTTAGAACGAAATGAAGGGTTTCATCACAAATCGCATTAGACCCAGCTTTTAAAACGTTGAGATTTTTTAGAAAACAGATTTTTTTTTCATCGTTTTCTTTTGCATTTTAAGAGATGTCGTATTGGGATTTTTTTTATTATATAGGTGTTGTGGCTAATTTCATGAGACAAAAAAATGCATAGACAAAAAAAATGCAAAGTCACAGTTTTAACCCATAACTTTTTTGCTACTTAAAACTAGCTTACATATGTCTGTAATCTATTGCGAGGCAATCAGGGTCAATCAGGCACCAGACACTTAGACTAATTGTGAGTTGGAGCCCTTTGAAAATAAATTATATCAATTCACTATAATAGTAAACTGTTTTATTGTGTTAAAAATAGAACGACTCAATATGTTGATAAACTGAATGTATAATCCTAAAGACAGGCTGGTAGTGGTACATGTACTAAACTACTATTGATGGTGACCATGAACTTTTTTGAGCCGTATTGAGCGCAAATTATCGTTCCTGTTGGCAAAGTCCCTCATTGAAGTCAATTGCTTCCGAGCAAAAACGTGAACTTTGTGCTCTTTTCTCATTCCCAATAGTTTCAGTATTACCTAAGATTGTTTCATGTGTTCACCTCAAGGTCGTGGTGAGCGGTCTAAGAGAAAAAATCAAAACAAAATTGAGTAAATAGGCCTACCGCTCTTTTTGTGACGTAACGTAAGGTTTATTTCCCTTTACTTAAAATAAAGTCGCAATCTAAAGATAACAAATACTGTAGCGAATCTCGTGCAATATTTGAATTGATTTTGCACTTATGTTAGGTGCACTTATCTTTTATTTCAGCTTGTTAAGCAGCTCTGAGTTGTCTCAGGAACGAAAATGGTGAATTTGCATAAAATCTTAATTTGATGTAGACTTATACCGGTACCTATCTTTACCTCTAACACAATCTGCAACTGCAAGATTTTTAATAGATGTTTTCCGTGACTGCTAATTTCTCCCAATATCACCTAGCATTTATTTTCCTTTTTTTTTTAATTGTAGTGGGGCCGTGGCCCCATGGCTTACGCCTGCTATCACTCTGTCCGATCTCATTTCATCGCTCCTCCCTTTCTCTCTCTCCTTAGATCTGTCTACAAACCCCTCTACTTTTTCCGTGTTTTTTTTTTTTGTTTTTTGTTTTTGTTTCCTTGACACATACTGACATGGGCCTAGTGTACAAATATATTTCAGAACTACCGGTGAAGCAGTAGGCCTAGTCACAGTTATAACATGCATTTGCTTGATATTGATATTCGAACAATTAAAGCCAACATATGTGTCAGAATAAGATCCTCTCCTTTTTTTCTTATACTCCCACGCTCTAATTTGGATACATTGTGGAGCCCTACCACAGGAAATCTAAAAATATTTTTAGATTTCTGTGAGCCCTCCGCATCCTCTAAATTCCACAGGCTAGCCTAGGTGCAGGTGTTTCATATGAGCTTTACTGAGTCTACATTTAGAACTGTGAAATTAATTTTGGAAGTCCGATTTTTTTTTGGTATATGGCACTTAGTCTAGAAAAAAATTGTGAAGGCTTTTTCCATCTGTAACAATTTTTAAATTAGATAATGTTGTTAGCGTCTTATAGGCCTACATGTATCGACTGAAGTAAGGTGCGCACCAAACGAAATTCTCCAATAACGAAGTTCTAAAAAGGTTACCTGCTTTACGCGCTTACAGTTCGGCCTGCACGCCGCTGCAGTGTTGATGTTTTTGGCCCCCAAAACACGGACGTCTTGTAAGGAGTCTGTCAGCAGCTGTGGTCAAGCAAGATACGGTAATTTTATTGATGTTATGCATTTATAATTTAAGATCTAGATTAGATCTGCTGATGACGAGGATGAGTAATTAAGGAGGCATGATTATCATTATTTCATTGAAAAAAATGGGAGGTATTCCATACACTTACAGGGGGTCCACCGTCCCTAGAGTTGACTCTAGTCTAGAGACTAGAGGGCCGTTGCATTGCGCGGGCGCTCGCGAAGAGCAAGCAAACGGTTCGCCGCGAGCGCTCTCCTCCCTATGCAACGCTATTTTCAGCGAGCGCTTTTTAAAATGGCGGCCACCTATTTAAAGATAGCCGCCATCTTTTTAAAATGGCGGCCACCTATTTAAACATAGCCGCCATCTTGTTCAAAATGGCGACCACCTATTTAAAGATAGCCGCCATCTTTTTTAAAATGGCGACCACCCCTTTTAAAATGGAACCAAGTGAGATTCCTAACAAAATAATTAGGCCCAATCAATAAAAGACTGCTTATTTTTGAAAACTTGTTCATTAAGCTGCTTTGGATACAAAAATTTAATGATAGTAAAAATTGGCGAAATGTGTCCTAAGACTAGAGGACTACTTTCGATCTTGACATTTCGAAAGGAAGTGGCGCCATGAAAATTCAGCCAATCAGCGTTGTTTAGTTCGCCGCGCACTACCTCCGAAGGTTGCACGCGAGCGCTCGCGAGCGCTCTCGACGAACGGTGACAAATTTAGCGTTGCATGAGGCGAACGGAAAACGGTTTGCAAACGTTCGCACTATGCAACGGCCCTTAGATCTAGATCTAGATCTAGATCCTACTGAAACTAGAAACAATTTCTATCTGAATTTTAGAAACAGATAAAGGGTCCTTAGCAGTGAGATGTACTGTATAGATTATAGAAATCATTATGGAGGAAATGAAGGATTTGACTATGGGAGCAATAATAATTTATTTCTAATATTTAGAAAGGAACCTCAGCAAGAATTCTAGATTACAATGTCAAATGAATGAATCTGAGGGCCGTTGCATAGTGCGAACGTTTGCAAACCGTTTTCCGTTCGCCTTATGCAACGCTAAATTTGTCACCGTTCGTCGAGAGCGCTCGCGAGCGCTCGCGTGCAACCTTCGGAGGTAGTGCGCGGCGAACTAAACAACGCTGATTGGCTGAATTTTCATGGCGCCACTTCCTTTCGAAATGTCAAGATCGAAAGTAGTCCTCTAGGCTTAGGAGACATTTCGCCAATTTTTACTATCATTAAATTTTTGCATCCAAAGCATCTTAATGAACAAGTTTTCAAAAATAAGCAGTCTTTTATTGATTGGACCCAATTATTTTGTTAGGAATGTTACTTGGTTTCATTTTAAAAGGGGTGGTCGCCATTTTAAAAAAGATGGCGGCTATCTTTAAATAGGTGGTCGCCATTTTGAACAAGATGGCGGCTATCTTTAAATAGGTGGCCGCCATTCTAAAAAAGATGGCGACTATCTTTAAATAGGTGGCCGCCATTTTAAAAAGCGCTCGCTGAAAATAGCGTTGCATAGGGAGGAGAGCGCTCGCGGCGAACCGTTTGCTTGCTCTTCGCGAGCGCCCGCGCAATGCAACGGCCCTCTGATTCCTAGAGATCTAAATCCTGGCCTATAGGCTATAGCTTCGGGTACTGTTTTGAAAAAGCTATATTTTTTTACCATACAAGCTCAAACGAAGATTCATAAAATTATATAGGGCCTAGTTTTAGGAAAGATGTTACAAATTTAGATCTATATCTACATCTAGTCTTTTTAGGAAGGTAGCGTTAATTGCTACAGAGTGAGGCTGTAACGATTAATGCGCCATTAATTGCTACAAAGTGACGATGTAGCAATTAACCAGGCGTTAATTGCTACAGAAAAAATACATCTTAATTTAGCACTTGGGATTAAATAGGGCAATCTGATTGGCTGCCACTGTTAATTATCTGCGTGACTCTGACCTCACACTTAAAACTGGCTTGCTTCTACATGTACTTCAAACTCAACTTCATTCATTTTTTCCTTCTCTCTCTCTTCCTCTAGATCTTAGCCTGGTTTCTCAACTTTTATCTTCTTCCTTTCTCTCTTTCTTGATTGTAACATACTTTACATAGTTTCTTTTTTGGTCTCTTTCTTGATTGTAACATACTTTACATAGTTTCTTTTCTTCTTCTTCTTCTTCT
>BMAT01008499.1:45467-61381 GCA_019649035.1 Elysia marginata | reverse complement strand
GACATAGAGGGAGACTTTGTAGAATAGAGTCAGCTCAATGTACACCGTTGTAAGTGCTTAGGCCAGATCAAAACTTTGTCTCAAACAAGTTAAAGAGGTTATTTCACTAGAGGACACCAGGGAACAGCCTTACCATTACCATGGATGCCATTTTTTATTTTCTTTTGTCTCTGTCTTGAAAAATTCTTCAGTTATGTTTATACTATATTCATGTGTTTCTATTGTGTTTTGCAAAGCCTGTATGTTTAAGTGCCTCATGATGTAAAGCGTGGATTTTTAGTTGTTTTCAGAATACTACGGTACTATCCCTAAAATACCTTAAACACATAATAAAATGAAAAGGATATATGCATAATTACTGGTACCTCATAGACACATACTGACACACCAGAACTTCCAAAGAAACATCAATTTACAGTGCAATTTTTTAAAGTCAGTGTCTTTGTGTCAGTGCTTAAAAGTGATTGTTCCATTGTGTTTGTCTTTACAAAGCGGTACATTTTTAAATGGTTTAACTTTAAGTTATTATAACCTACTTTAATGCAGTGAATTTTTTTTTTCAGCCCTGTGTGGTTAACTTGTCGAGCATTCTTCTTTAAATTCAAAACAAGCAACAAAAGCAGTAACACATACATGTGCATTTTCATTACCGGTACTTTTTTTTATTTCATAACCCAATTCAGATAAAAAATACAAAAACAAAAATGAGTAATGGGCAGCTGAATTGACCATCAAATTTTCTAACAAATATCTTACAACTCCATATAAGGCAGAGGTTGCATTGAAATTTGACGAAAAAACATATCTAAAATTTGATGTTTTCACCTATTTTTTTACAATTCATCTTCTACAAAATGTCATGCTGTGGAAACTTCCAACAATAATGTCTGATGATCAAAATGTTTCATTTTTCAAAGTTTTCAACAAGTGAGTTTTCTTTTTCGTCTTTGCCTGTAGAATAAGTTTGGTTTCGCATTTATGCAAGGGTAGATTGAAAGAGGAAAGTGAAGGGCTTAGGAAATAAACCTGATCATATGAAACCTCCTGATTCAAAGTTTTTTTTCATTCACAATTAAGTGATTTGAATTTTTAGGTTGATAAATTTAAGCTGTTTTAACAATTTAAGCCCTTTAACTGGTTTAAGGCTGAGAAAAATGCATTTCTCAAACAAATCAAAGCCATGGAATGTGAAAATTCCAACATCATATTCATTCAGGCGAGTATCAAAACAAATGTATAAACATTTGGGATGACAGTCTGCTTCGCTCCTCCTCATAAAAACATTACACTTTTCAATTTGTGAGGTGTCCAAGAAATATCAGACGCAAGTGGTTGAGTTTAGTTTTGAATTAGAGCCCTTTCATTCAGTAAGAAAACTTGTTAAAGTTTAATAAATAGCCAACTATTGTTTGTTGCTTTAAAACAAAATACATCACATTATTTATAGAAAAGCTGTGATGTGAGTTTTTTTAACGCTTGAAGGGCATGAAAAAAAAAGATGAAAATAGTAGAAACTTGATATGTCAAAAAATTTAACTTTCCTCTGATTTTTTGTCTCCATTTCACTGTTAAAACCATTATTTATCACAATCATTGCGTATTTTAAAGGGTAGTTAAATTTTGTTTGCAGGGTCAATCTAGGTAAGGCTAACACATTGGCTTTTCGACCAAAAAAAATCTGTACCCAGCACACATACAATTACACTGTACACTATTTTTTTTACTTAAAAAAAAACCGACTTGTTTGGGCTCAAAAGAAATAAATACATTATAAGACTTTTTAAAAACAGATGGCCAATAATGACATCAATCTCATACTGGTTGCACTCATACCAAGATAATCTTATCTCATATTATCAAACATTATAAGCTTCTTGCTTTCTTCATCAAATGCTTTGTACAGCTGAACTTTGCCTAAAGTAAAGCACATCTACAACTTACATTGCAAGGAAATTAAAAAACACTATTTTTCCCAATTGACTGTGCTATGATATTTTTTTTAATCAAAATCTAACGCACTAAGTTTCTACACTTGGAAATTGGAAGGCATTCTATATTTTATCACATTTCACCATAATATCAAAAATGCGTTCACAATTCTTAAAGTATAATTATATTTGAAAAATCTTTTAGAAAAAAAAACATATTGCGTTTATTTTATCATAAATATAAGTTAGCCCACATTTCAAGACTTATATGTAATTATGATACTACAAATATGCTTCCAGTGGAAACAATGCAACAATACATAGGTATTGATGAAGGACCATCGATAATAAACTTCTGTACATAAACCAAAAAGTAAATTTTCTTTTCCAATTGTTCCAAAATTTTCCCTATTGTTTCAAAGTTAAAGCAACTTATCCTTCCAGTCATAGAACCCACACATGCTATGATTGCGTCAGAGTCAATCATAAACTAGTGATAAAATTAATTTGCATATAGAACAAAGAAATATTTCTCAACATATGAAAAGGCATTCTACCAACATATGGTACATAATGACACATAAAAAGGGTGACATTTCATAACATGAGTATGGCTCAAGATAAAACTTTAAAACAAAGACAAAATACATGTATGTTCAACTGCAACATATAAGGTGGCTCAAGGCAAATTCCTTCAGTCTATTGATTCTCTCTTTTCTACCTGTATGACAACCCTAATTGTAGACTCTGTATGTTGTCTGATGGTGGTATTTCAGATAGTCCCAGCTCAGCTTTGTTCTTGGATAAACCTCAAAGAGAAAATTTCGAAGATATATATAGATATATATATACTTCTAATATTACATGTGAGTGTGTGTGTGTGTCAACATAGGAATGACAAAGTTTTATATGTGTTGCATGCCATTGTGATATACAGTGGAAACCTCGAAAACTAAAAGCCAAGGCCTGAAAATCCAAACTTCTAACAATCCGAAGTTTTGTATTGACACCTACAGAAAGTTTTTCTTCTAATCCCTTGCAGTTTAATTTTTCTAAAGAAAAAGAGTTTTATGATAAAAACTCACTCAGTCACTGCAGAAGTTGCCAAGCTTAAACCTTAACAGAGGTGCCTATGGCCCATGGAATAAGTCTGTTTTTGCATAATTTATTCAAAGATGAGAGAGTAAAGACTAAAGTGCTTTAGAACTAAGAAGTGGTTTAGTCAATGAATATAGTCCTTTAAATATATTTCAAATTCTCTTAATTCAAAGTTTTAAATATATATGGTCCTTTGAATATAATTCAAATTCTCTTAATTCAAAGTTTTAAATATATATGGTCCTTTGAATATAATTCAAGTTCTCTTGGTCTTAATTCAAAGTTTTTCTTCATTCCCAAAAGATTTGAATTATATGGTTTCTACTGTAACTGGTAATTGTTAACAAAAATCATGAGAAAGTCTAATAACAAATACAGTGAATCTGGATAAAGTCAACACCTTGGGACCGAAAAAAAAGTGTTGACTTCAAGCAAGGTTAGCTTTATCCATTTTTTGGGGGGAGGGGGGTGTTACATAGTGCAATCTGTAAAAACTAGATAAATTCAACGAGCGCAGTGTCGCCACTAGGAAGGTACTTGGAGAAATGATGAAGGCTGGTCTAGGCTAGATGTAGACACAGGAATGGAATACAAGAGTGCTTGCACAGAAACTTTGTCTCCGCGTAACATTAAATTTGTTGGACTGGTGTGGCCAAGCAGGGAGGAATGGGAGAATCATATGTGAACTGCCCCAATCAGCATCTGTCCAGCCATACTAGCCCTCCCCTTTCCCCCACTAGCCCTTGCCAGGCCAGGGGGCCAGGCAGGCGAGCCAGTGTCTTGAATGTAAACAAACATCACTCACCCACCTCTTTGTCTCTATCATCAAGACCCATCTGGAGTCTCTCTGTCTCTTTCCATCTAGCTACAAGGTGTTGAATTTAAGCGGAAATATGTCCGAGGGAGTTGACCTAAAGTTACTTAAATAAAGAAAGAAAAAAACTGGACTGTTGTGAGGTGTTGACTTCTGGCAGATTCCACTGTACATGCCTAACACCAGTTACTGTGTGAGCAAGTATCATGTGCGTATGTCTCTAATAGTTGCCACTGTGTGGGAGAGCCTCTGAGGTAAGAGCTCTGCTGTGTCAGCGTAGTGATCTGGACTGGCCTGCAACAGGGTGTGGATGTGGCCCAGGTTGGAGCTGGCTTTCAGACCCAGGTCTTCTAGGACATTGCACAGATAATCTGCAGGATTGGACACAAGAAGGATGTCAGTTACCAGTGACAAAAGAATAAATGGTAAATCTTGATTATGATAGAGAGAAAGAGATAGTCCTGAAGCAAGGATTTAGTTCTTCTCTAGATTCTAAAGGACCTCATTTGTTACAGTCTGCAGCCACCTTTAGATTGGCAAAAATCTATGATCAATCTTAGCCAGATCATTGCACATTTCCTTGCAGAGTTTCAGATGAAATAACTCAACGGTAAAATCAACCTGTTAATCCATTTTAGATCTTAGTAATTCTTACCATTTCTCTCAAGCTGTTTTTAACCTTTCCCCTACATCGCTATTTGTATACAAATCCTACGCCGTGTACCATTTTTGGGCCAGACATTTATATACCCGGTAGTAAAAAAGAGGGCCCGGGCTTACTCCTTTGTGAAGGCCTAACAGGTGACACCGATTTCCTGTTTGTTTAGCCCATAACACTGCATTCATTTCTACTACAACTACCACTACTAGTACTACTGCTACTGCTACTTCTTCCTAACGCTGCTGCTGCTAACAAATACCAGCAGTGCAAGTAAGATATGGAACAGTTATGGTGGCCTATAAAATGAAAATGAACAGTGCTGAACACAAGCAAAGCCAAAAGAATTGACTCAACAGCATCGGTATCAATACAAACCAGATTTCTATAAGACCTAGCCTAGCTTATATTAGCACACTGTGCGTGTGGATGCACAATGCACCAAGCCATTGCATTGACTTCTGAAACCTGCTTACATGGATCCGCATTCCATCCGCTCACCAAGCAAGCCAAGACCCATGGTCTTATATTGGCTCGCCCGTCGTTTTTATGGAAAAGTCTTAATTTTTACTCAAATTTCTCTATAGTTCACTGTATTCTCGCCGTGTTCAGGCCTGTTCTTGTCCCGTTAAAGCCATGCACAGGTAATAGGCTTTATAAAGAGAAAAAATACCGGTAGGGAATTCCTTAGAGGTCGTACTGTGGTGCCGCTAAAATTGAGAATTGCTGTATATATATATACATGCATAGCACTGTAACATTTTTGGTTCACGACATATGGGGTGGGGTACAACACTTTTAAAATAATTTTTATTATTACAAATAGCTTTTTTCTAACATACATAATAACTCAGGTGTGTGCGAAAAAGGGTAAATGAGGCATTCTTAAATTTTTTATGTCAGGTAAAAGCTGGTCAATGAAAAAAATAATTTTTTTTGATCGACTGTACCATTTTTGGTACATGATGTACGGGAAATGTTTAAAAGATAACAAAAATAAGATTGAGTCCACATAATTCCAATATTTTCTCGGTTCAAACTATATTCAGATTAAAGATTTCATTCTTCTTGTGCAATGCTCACTGAAAATTCCACTTTTTAGACAAATCAGAGTTTAATTTTGATCCTGTGGGGCTCAAAGTATACAAATTTGTCTGTGATTGTGACATATAATTTTTACTTTTTTATATTATTTTTGTTTTCATTCCTTGATACTAACCACCTGCGGGAATTTTCTAGACTGGACTTTTAGCCGGACATCAGCAGGTTTTTTAAAATTCTATCTTGAAGTTATTATCTTAATAAAGATATCTTTTAACTTACCAATATCTGTAATGAGTTGCTTACAGCCATGAGGACTGAGCTTTGGAATTTTCAGAATCTCCTCACAGTATGTGTGCATTGTCCCCATGGCAACAGATTCTAGCCACAAGTCTGCCAGATGCTCTGGCATCTCTGGAACAAAAATGATCAGCGTTAGCATAGCAAAACCTTATGATCACACCAAGGTTACAGGTAGTACAATAAACGTACAGAAAGGCATAATTATTTCAAGCAGTTTTTTGGAGTGAACTATTTCAGAATCTAAAATAATTTGAAGTTCCAGTCTGTTTTACTGACGAAGTGGCATGTAGATCATGCTGCGCTTTACCATTAGCAAAGAAAAATTTATTGGCACAGGAGTCTCGAAGTGTGCTTAGTCAGACTGATAAAGCATTGCTTCAATAATATTATAGCTTTGAGTTGAAACAATTGACATTTAATTCTCTTCTTTCCTCTTCTATTTTGATCACCAGCAATTGATGACGTCATTGGTGAATAAATTAAGTATTTGTCATTGAATGAAAGCAGAAATTTATTTCCTATTAATAATAAAAGCTGAATATATCCTCAGAAATCAACATAAATATTTTGGTTTAATTTTTTATTGAGTTATTAATATTAGACTCAAAAATATTGTTTCTCATTACCAGCCTGCCGCCATCTCGAATGTAGTTATTATGGTAAAAATCATTACCATGGAATCCTCTTAAGATAATGTGTATCAGTAACATTGTAAAGAAAAAAAAGGAAAGGGACCAAAAACCTAGTTTATCTTAACCCAAAGTTCATCTTAAACAGGGTTTATCTTAAGCGGATTCCACTGTTTGGCCCATTTGAAAAATAAATCGTTAAAAATCAAGAATGAGATTTTTTAAGTTGAAAAATTTGATTTAGAACAATGAGAATGCTTTTTTCTTTCCTAATGATTTTTTTATCATCCAATTTTATGGTAAGAAAAGTCTATTTTTAGTAACAAAAGTAGGTCAAATTGTGTAAACTTATATGATGTGAAATAATAATAAAAAACATTTGACATGAAAGCTCATTCATTTGCTGTCAAAACGGTATGTGACACTTAGGACTCTCAACAGTTGCACTTGCTAAAAGCTGCTATACAAAAAGTAAACTCTCAGAATTATATTTGACTTCTAAAATAGTAGGGAAGGAAGAGAGTTAAGACCAAATTTTAACACTAAGAGTAAGAGTCCCACAAAATGAGACCAGTTGCTGAATTTCATGAAATGGAAAATATGCAAAAGTTACATGCCATCACTGGAAAATTTTAAAAAATCCATGCAAGTGTAAATTAATGGTGCATGTTTTATTTTATTTTTTTTACTCTGTGAAAAATACAAAAGATACAAGATATCAGTCTTAACAACTAATGTCAGATAAATTGGGGAACTTTCAATACAACAAACTCTCTGTAATCCTTTGGGGACTAAGATGACATGCTAAGAATAAAAAAAAAATTGCCAGAGGAATGTTCAAAATGTCAAACTACCATAGATCAGCGGTAGCCTGAATAGCCCTAATCTACAAAGAAATTTCTAGACACATGAAATTTACGTAGCAACGCCATGGGTAGGCCTACAGCATAACTAAGTTTTGTATGCTTTTGCTTGTGAAAGGATTCACCTACCTTGATGGTTTGTGTATGGTAGACGCCCATGTTTCAAAGCCACCACAAGAGCTGGGCTGTCTTGGAGGGTGAACGGGTCCAGGTGTTGAGGTAAAGTCATCAGGTATTGGCCCACCTAGAGGAATCCATAACAATACAGGTCCTTTAGATGATCATTCTGACAAAGCTATGGCATCGTAATAATAATCTCTGTCTATCCTACTGGGTAGAAAAGTGTTTGGCCTCCATCAAAAGCTTACTATTGTAAGTAAATTAAGATTCTGATGCAATATGAAAGACATATAAAGCAAAATTTTAAAAAAAATATCTGAGAGCACTAAAAGGCAACAGGATGTGATGAAGGAAAGTCACATTTTAAGCATGTCTGGATATACCAGACTGAAAATATTCTACAAAGCCCATCAACTTGAGATATTTGGCACATTGATTACAAGTGGCATAGGTTTTTTTTTTACTTTTGTTACCAATACAAAGTAGTTCTAAAGCAAATTGGTAAAGCATGCAACTTTTGTTTCAATTTTCTTTTTCTTTGAAGACATACAGGCCGAAATGTTTTTAAGCAGACTTAATGTCTACATGGTCTTTTATTTGATAGCACAATATAGGCCTTTGCGCAATCCCTTTACTTTGTCTAATTCTAAACTTCAGTCAGGCTTCCAATCGGTTCATAAAACCTTTTACCTTGGTGATATATTCTTGAGGTGACAAACTAAATGTAGGAAGGTCAGAGGTCATGGCACCACCAGCACTCTGTGATGTCCAAATCTAGATATTAAAAATGACAAAAAATCATGAAACCATACATTCAGAAAATAAAAACATCAGACACACTCGTTTTTTGTTGTTTTTTTTTTAATAATTATATTATTGGTGATAAAAAGGATATTACACTTAGCTTCACTTTTAACAACTAAAAAATTGGAGAAAAGTATATTCTTCTATACAATTTCAATGCTGAAAAGTGAAGCAACAAGAACTCTTGCAAAACAATCCACTGCAAAAGTGACCAGAGACATAGAATCCAATGCAGAAAGAACATCAGATATATCTATTTCATCAAAACTAAGTCACAAGAATTTTAAGGTGTAAACAGAGAGACTATATTTCGAGCACGGAAAACAATTCTTTGATAAAATTCACTTAAATATTTTCTTTAATACATATTAGAACTCCTATATTTATCGCTAGATCTAGACAAAGGTTTAAATGGCTAAATAAGTATTTGTGTGTTATAAAATACATGTACATCTTAGTGGTAAAACACTTTAAAGAACTCTCAATGATGGTTAAAACCAATCTCTAAATACCCTGACAATGTCCTCAATCATTGTACATGTATTTGATAAATTAGGGATCAGTAAGATCAGAGATAACTGTTTAGCAAATGAAAAATAATCTTTAAAAATTTTCCATGTGAAAGGATTATGACAGCACACCAACCAGTTTCCTTTTAAACTTTTTATTTCCACCCACAACTTTCTTCAATTTTATTGCTGCATATTATGAAATACATTGGAAATGTTTGTCATGAATATCTGATCAAAAATAATTTTAGTGAAATCCGAAGAGAGAATCTGTAAGATACAAAAAATGTGAATTTTCTCGTCTAGAATTTCAGTGCAATTCAGCTTCTGTGGGGATGCTGTAAGTTCCTGCCACAAAGCCAATAATGAACATTTCATGAAATAAATAAATGTCAGTGGGTGTATGATTTATTGGAGTAAGTTTTATGTATACATGGACAGCTGTGCATCAAGACAAATATTAAACAAACACCTCCATCAGAGCCACTCCATTGAGGTAGCACTTGAGCTGCCCAAACACAATCTCAAAGGCAAACTTGTGCACTTCTCCACTGAGCTTGCTCAGATCTGCCGTGATGTCAGCGAATACAGGCGGACTTTCCCCTGGTTACACAAGAGCAGAGAAGGCGAGGCATATTGCAAATTTATGGAACAAATTTTTACCACCTGCATTAAGCATCAGAATACAACACCCCCAATTTAAAAATTAAAAATAAAAAGTTTAAAAAGAGCTCTACTCTACAGCCAACCTCACTCTGCCTAAAGAAAAAAGCCATTTTTTAGTTTCTGTTTATACAGTTATACTTTAGGATAAGTTACATACTGCTTTTAATTTAACAATCAGCTTAAACATCTATACACTGGAAAACTAAAAATTTGAATCTGTTAGGAATGGAGGAAAACTTTGAATTAAGACGATTCAAATTAAAGCCAAAGGATCAAGTTTATTTATCAAGCTGCTTTTCAGTTCTATAGCACCTTCCTCTTTCACCCCACCCTTGCATAAATGCAAAAAAAAAAAACCAACTTATTCCATGGGTTATAGACAGCCCTGTGTATGTTCTAAGCAATCGGCTTGGTGCAGTGAGTGCTTTTTATGAACCCTTAATACTTTGGAGAAGTAAAGCTGCAAGGGATTAAATAGAACTCTTTCTGAAGGCCTCAATTTAAACTTTGAATAACGAGAATTGAATTAGTATGGTTGCTAAGGCTTCAAAACCTTTATTGTTGTCTAAACTTTAAATGCTATTTTCTCCCTTTTCTTAACAGTACTTTGATGACTTCAAAAAATTTCATATAAAAAAACTTTAATCTTGTTCTGTATATTCAACATAGAAGTTTTTTCTTTTTACGACTTTTTGTTTGAATTTGGCTACTGAAAATATTTCAAACCTTGTCTCTCAGAGATATCATGAAAGAAAGCAAAAAAAAAGACATATTCAAGCAAACATTTGTCATTTGTATTGGTAACCAGGGTCAATCATGCACAAGTCAGAAACCTGACATGAAGGGACCTGTAGAGACATCCTCTTTTTATAAATGTGTGTTTTGAGCGTTTTAAGAAGCTCATAAAAAGGTATAACTCTACATCTAGCTTTTTTATACTCTGAGATACCAAATTTTGAAACATATAAAAATGGTTAATGATATGGCAACTTTTTCGCAATTTCATAGGGCTCTAACTGAAAACTGGTGTGGGTGACGTGCATGATTTACCCTGGCTGCCTCACAGCTGATAAAAAGATTTCAATATCATGCAATATTTAAATACCATCTCCCAGCTTGTGAACCATAGTTTCCAAGTTTTCTATGTTTGCTTGGGAGGAAACAAACAACGAGGCTTGGAACAGAAAACTGTGGCAAGCCAATGAAACTCTGAAATAAAAAGCAAAACAAAAAATGTAAAAATTACAAAGAACAGAAATGAAAAACCACTACATTCACCTAACTGATCCTAGGAAATATTGCTATGTATTTTGTTATCATCTATATTTTTACGATTTTACTACTACAGTCAAAGCTGCCTGAGACGACCACTAAAGATCAATGACAATTGTGGTCGTCATGGACAGGTGGTCCTCTTGGGCAGCATACTTATGTAAAACTGTAACAATACAGTTTATTTCAACTCTCTTTTAATGTAGCAAACAACTTTCCCTTCTGAGTTCCCATTTGCTTAATTTAAGCAAATGGTCGGCAAGCTATGACTTTTCAACGCAGCGGCATTTCTACTTCTTTCCATAACTGGGAATTTCTAATCCAATCTGTGGTTATCAAGATCAATCGCATCTGTCCCGCCGCCTATGTTGACAGACTTGATAGACTGGCGACCAGGTGTCTATGATTGTCTCTTAACCACCACTACCTGGCTCTACCCCCATATTGCTAGCGCTGCTAAACAAGCTAAACCCTCTTGTAGAGACGGACCACAGGTAAACAACAAAGCACGAGGGAGGAGGGGTACGCTTTTGTCGCGCCTTGTCTCTACCTGCACGCGTATCGGTTTCACCATCACGGTGGTTGGCCATCTGGTAACCGCAAGCCACTTTGTTTGTAGGTTTACATCACAGGTAAACAATTACATGATCGTATAAGCATGAAGTAAGGAGGTGTGAAACTAACAAATTCGCACTTGTCTGATTAAGAGTGGTCGTCCTCGGGAGAGTTTTTTTTCAGAAATTATATAGAATAGTGTAAGAAAAAAAGCTGCCCGCAGTCGCGTTGGGAAGGTGGTTGTCATGCAGAGTATAAAGATATAGAAAAAACACAAGGGAGTCATAGTAAAGTGGCCGTCTATACAGGTGGTCTTCTCAGAGAGGTGGTCATCAAGGCAGGTTTGACTGTAGTTACCTCTTTAAAGAAATAACAATACAATTCCGAATATCTCTACCTTGAGATGATTGAATCTTCAATTGTTTACAACCTAAGGGTTCAACTTTGGTAAGAAATATTAACACATATTTTAAGCTCTCATCTTTGCCACTTAAATTAACCACAGGCTTGTATTGTTTCTTTTTTAGTGCTTTCAATGACATGATCTATGTTCACAGACTCAAATAAGTACATTATCATCATCATCATCATCAGGTGCCGTGCCTGGAGCAGGCATTGACGGTCATGGTTTTCCAAATCTGTCGCTCACAAGAGGACCTCATGAACTGGCTTCTTGTATGCTGCTCCAGGTTTGCCCAGGTGTTTAGACTGTCGACATAAGTTGTTCTTTGGCGTCCACGGCTTTTCTTTCCATTGATCTTACCTGTCATTGCAAGATGCTCAATCCCTCGTGCTCTGTAGATATGGCCTGTAAACTTCATTTGTCTTCTTCTGATTGTACTGTAAAGTGATCTTCCTGTATTTGCCATATATCAAGTACCTCGTCGTTGGTCTTTTTATCTTTCCACGACACTTTTAATATTCTCCTAATAAACCACATCAGGCATAGTCTTGGCTGATAATACAGCATTTCAAAAACGTGACTGAATCAAAACATAGTCGATCTGATTTCTATACTTATCTCCTGGGCTTATCCAAGTCCATTTTCTCCTTGGATGATTTTCAAACCATGTGTTTGCTACAACAAGATCATTTTCTTGACACCATCCAACAAGCATTTCTCCTCTTTCATTTATTTCCCCTAGTCCATGTGAGCCCACAGTGTTTCCAATTCTTCTTGCTCCTACCTTGGCATTGAAATCTCCCATTATGATCTTGATGTTGGTTGATTTCAGTTGCTGTAAGGTCTTGTCTAGTTCTTCATAGAATGCCTCAACTTCCGTGTTGTCGTGATCAGTTGTTGGCGCGTACACTTGAATAATATTCGTGTCAAACGGTTTTGAGCTAAAAGTTGTTACAATAATTCTATCTGATACTGGCCAGAATCCTTTTAGTGACTTTGCTATGTTTGGAGTTAGCATGATTCCAACTCCTCTTTCATGTAGATTTCCTCCTGAAAAGAGCATCTTGTAGCCATCTGATGTTATCATATCTGCGCCTTTCCATCTTACTTCTGCGAGTCCTAATATGTTAACTTTCATACGTTTCATTTCCATTTTCACATTTTCAAATTTTCCCTTTTGATTGAGAGTTCTGACATTCCAAGTGGCTATCTTCATTGGTGCTGATTTTTGGACAGTAGCTAGATGATGATCTTGTGCCACCTGTCCAGCGTGGCAATCCCTACCGAGCGAGGTGTTCTTATCAAGAACCCCCTTCATGCTGTTACCCTTGTTATGTTTTGATTTGTTCACCATGATATACTATGCAGATATACAGACAGTAGGCTGCAATTACTTTCTGTCCGAGCAGTGCCCTCACTGGGCGGCAGTCCTGACCATTGCATCCAAGGATGTCCTCTGTTCAGCACAGCGAAATACGAAACCATAAACAGAGGTACTCCCTGATTGCTCCCGTACTTCATCCACCACCTGCTTCCATGGCTTCACGTCACCCTGGTTGGGGGGCTGAGTGGGTACTCGACCTTGCCCAAGGGTCTCCCACAGGCTAGCGGAGGGAAGGATCGCCTTAATTTCCTTTGACGCAATATTCCGTCCCGCTACCCAAGTACATTATACTTTATCAAATTGATCCTCTAGATATATTTCAAGTCCTACCTGAACAGACTAAATGATTCCCCTGGTGTTGTAGCCTTGCTTCTCAGTGACACACTTTTATGTAAATAAAAAAATATGTTGACTGTAGTAAGATCCTTTCTTTCTCGAATTTCTGCATGGCTAAAAATATAAAACTTAAAGAAGAGTTATTTTTCTATTCTAACAGTAGTGATACCCTATATTTTAACTTACGTGCTCTCTGTATCTTTAGTTGGAGAATGACCTGTCATCAAATGTCCGAGAGTTTGTAAGATGCTACTGTCTACTAGGGCATCCAGATCTTCAATTTGCATGAGCAGGTTCCCTGGGTGTGTGGTAGCACATGAGAGAGGAAACTTCTCTTTAAATTAGCACCATAACTTTACTCTGCAAGTCTAACGAGTATTAACAAAAAAAAAAATAGAAAAATTGCCTGGGAATGTCAGCTAACTTGAAACATGTACAGATTGTAACTTGCATTGATAATGTGAAAAAAATAATTCCTAAAAACTCATTTATTGCTGAAGTAAATATATTTTTGTTCTGAAAATCTGCTTAAACCATGGGGAATGTATATCTATTTAAAAAAGTAACTTGTAAGTTGAGCTATTATAAAACTTATTAACTAATTTACTGAAACATAAGAAAGAATACTAAATGAAGTATGGCTTCCAGAACAAAAGCTTTCACTCTTGTTTTTAAAGAATGTATTGCAATCTAAATAAGAGAATTTTATATTAGACCTTTTGTAGGACAACTGCTTATAAACTATGGGTACTCATACACCAATACTAATGACATGTCTTACAATTTTAGTACATTACAAAGAATTTGTTTTAATCTTTATGGATGCAGATGTGCATTACTTCTAGCCAAGCACAAAAAAATCTTCAAGGGTTTATTTAAGAGCAAAAAAAAGACATTTTCTTAATAAAACCATGCAGTTTTAAATCTGGCAATTCAAAATGTCTGCAAAAAGATTAGAATATATTGCAAAAAATAATAGAAACAGATATCATAGATGCATTACCACTGAGGGATAGGGAAAGACAAAAGATTTGAGCAGTATGAAGACACTCCTACCACAAGTCTGAACAATTCTCAGAGCGTTCTGGAAATCTGACCAGTCTTCTGTCTCTCCTTGCGTTACGGTCCGACATTTCTCCCTGATATTGATAAGCACTCGTCTAAACTCTCGTGTGTATGATGAAAAATAGGTCTGAACAAAGAAAAAATGAGCCGTGCAAAATAAATTGTACAAAAAGGTGCAATGTGATGAGAGATAATCAGTTGTGAGGTGTCTCATTGATGCAGCGCAATTAGTGTTAAAATCTGTGTAAACCTGGCTATGGATATTGACTTTGGGAGAGACAGTTTAAATTAAAATCATGGTTCTCATTTTGACTCATGGCCTCATATAACTACTTTAAAACATACCCTACATAAAAAATTACATTACTTTCTTGATTTTTTTGTGAAGAAAGCATTTCTCTTAAAAATTCTAGATTTTAGTTAAAGTTTGAAACAATATAGAACTATGAGACGGACATAAGTTATTCTTTTTAAATTATACATTGTTTGTCACCTTATAAGCATCCATTAGGTCCAGGTAGCAGAATCCATTGGTCAGTTTTTGGCATCTTTCATTAGCCTGTAAAATAAACATCAAAATGGTCAATTAGAAGGAGCCATTATATTATTACAAATGACTAGAAATGTATAGATCTAGATGTCAACATTTGTCAACGTGTTTCAGTAAATTGCATTTACAATTTATTGTGAAAAAGGGATTAAGTCTTAGATAATGAATTTTTGATGTATTAAATGAAAAAAGTTAATGAATTTTTCTCTGTTATGGGATGGAAATTTTTCACAGTGAGTTTTTCATCATAAAAGTTTTATGCTATGGGAAGTGAAACTGATATAAAGTGATAGGGAAGAATTAAAAGAAAACCCTTTGATAGGCCACAATATCAACTTTGATTTACGACAGTTGGACTGTATTAAATTCAGTTAAAAGTACAAATCTAATAAAGCCAAAGAGGAAATACAAACATCCCAACTAGAAGACTTGGAATCATGAGAATATTTCCACTTGTTCTGATAATTGATTCCTAAGAAATATTTAAATTTTAGTGCACTACAGTATGTACAAGCCGAATTGCTTCTTTTCACTTTTCCAATAACTATTTTCAATAGCAACAAATCTAAAATTGTTTCAAAGTACTGGTATGATAACTTGAAGCATTTTCAATGCTTAAAAGCTGAAGCGCACTACACGGCGTTATTTTCTCTATGTACAAGTCGCAGTTTAGTTTGAAACCCCCCTCCAAACTTAGGAGACGTTTTTAATGCATCCCGTGCCTGCCGAGGCGGCCGTCGCTGTGACACGCCTGATTTATGACGTGCAGGTGCAGCATCTGACAGGCGAGCATCGCTTATAACGCGGCACTGCCTGTGCAGGTCTCTAATTTTCCGATATCACGGCATTTAGTACCAAAATTACTCGCCACAAAATTAATTTACATCATTAAGACTAGTATCATTTGAAAGATCAT
>BMAT01008499.1:17513-28291 GCA_019649035.1 Elysia marginata | reverse complement strand
TAAGGTTTTGTGTGTATTTTAGGTGCCTAAATATATTATTCATTATTTGCCAGCTTAATATACCGCATTGAGTAGTAATAATCACTAAAGTTTCAATGATTTGCAGTGACGCATGCTAAACGACCATGTGTTTTCAAAATTTATTGCAACTATGCTTTTTCAAATGGTTAGAAATTCATTTGAAATCCATGAATTTTGGTCATCTCTCAGTTACTCGTGGTGATAATAAAAATCAGCCATGCGGAATCTTAATTACTTATTTACTGCCCTTCTTGTCATTGGCAACTAGGGCAGCAACAAATTTCCTCCATCGCACACAGTCCTGAGCCAGCGCCCTCAGGGTGCCCCATGACTGTCCCATAGTTGCTTCCTCTTCTTCCACTGTTCTTCTCCAAGTGATCTTTGGGCGTCCACTTTTCCTGGGTCCCTCTGGTTTTCACTGGACTGCCACACGAGGGATAGCATTTTTTTTTTTTTTTTTTTGTAATAATACTTTATATGCTCTCCTGTTGGCAATAGTCAAGAAGGTCTTGTTTTAATATTACTCAAGGCCAAAAGATCCTAGCAATTTTTCTAAGGCTTTTTGTGTGGAAGGATGATAATTTTGTTAGGTCATTTTCTGTCATGCGCCATCATTCTGATCCGTAGAGCAGGATTGAGAGAATACAACTTCTATATAATTTTAGCTTGGTGCACAATTTGTATTGTTGAGATGAATGCGTTTCTGGCCTTACCTATCCTGTTCACAATTTCGCTTCCGGTTCCTCCGTCTGTTGCTACCTTGACACCTAAATATGTGAATTTCTCTGTGTATGGCAAGATAGTTTCATCTAATTTAATTGGCCTGCGGTTTTGAATACTAATGGTCATCACCTCTGTTCTTTTACCTTACTGATGTTCAAGTCGACCTGTTTCGCGTATATTTTTAGTCTGTTAATTTTTTCTTGAATGTCAGCATGGATATGAGCAAGAAGGGCTAGATCATCCGCAAAATCTAATTCTTCCAGGTTAATGAAAGGTTCCATCTTGTCCGTCTGTTTTTGTCTACTGTTGGTTGCCTCGTTAACCAATCTATGGCGACATTGGATAGAAGAGCTGACATCACACATCCTTGTTTTACTCCAGATAATACGGGGAAGCTGTTTTGGCTATATCCAACTCTTCAACTGGAGTTGTTGTAGAAACCTTGAATCATGGTGACAATTTCTGTTGGAATTCCATAGTTCCTTAATATTTTCCACAGGCTGTTTCTATGTGTATGGTCAAAAGCTTTTTCAAAAGCTACAAATTTGAAGATGCCATTCTCTGCATTGTCAATTATATTTCTCAGGGTGAAGATCTGATCTATGCATCCTCTTCCTCTCCTGAATCCTGCTTGTTCTTCTCTAAGCTTACTATCCACGGCGCTGATTATTCGGTTTATGATAATTTTAGCAAGATTTTTGCTTGGAATAGAGAGCAATGTTATGCCCTGCCAGTTGTTGCAATCGGCAATCGCTCAGTGCACTTTTCTATGGATTTTAATTATTGTACCTTCATTTCAGTCTTCCGGTATCCTCTTCTTCCTCCAAGCTGTTGTCAGTAATGGGAGCAAGGTTTCTGCAGCCAAAGCTGGATCGGCTTTAAAAAAGTTCAGCTTTAAGACAAAAGGGTTCAGGTGTCTTGTTATTTTTAAGGGATTGAATGACTCTTTTTATCTCTTCTTTTGTTGGAGGTGTTGTGATCACGTCGAGGTCCTCTACTGCCTCTTGTATATCGGGTTCGGTGTCGGGCGCCTGGCGGTTCAAGACCTCGCTAAAGTGTTCTGTCCATCTGGCCTACTGTGCAGCCTCTTATGTTAGTTAGCTGTCCCTCCTTGTTTCTGATTGGAGCTTCATTGTTATTTCTAAGTTTGCGACAAACCTGCTAAGTGATTTTGTAGAGGGTTCTCCGATCTTCTTTATGCGCAGCCTCCTCTGCCTGTGCAGCCATATCCTCCAGGTGCTTTCGCTTATCGCGTTTGACCAATTGTTTCACAGCTGGGTCGGCTTCTCGGTCTGTCTGTTGGTACTGCTCTTCAAGTCTTCCTGATTTTGGGGCGAGTATTTTCTTCTTGATATTCTTTCTCTCCTTGTCTTTTGCACACTTCTTTGATATCCATTCTTTAAGTTTCTTCTCTTTGCAACATAGTGTTGTTTTACCAGTCTCCTGATATGAAGTTTTAACCTGATGCCACACATGATTGACATCATTCATTTATTGTGGCTTGCTGTTTGTTAGGGGAGTGGTGACCCTCTAAATTATACGTTAGGGCTTAACCTTTCGATTACTTGACTACTACGTAGTTATATGCAAAACAGAGACATTTTAACTTTAGTTTCAATTAAGACCAAAAGGCAATTATAAAATGCAGCTTTGGATTTATTACTCTAAAAGAAGGATTTAGACATCAAAATTCAATGAGAAATACAACACGACCACGGGGGTCCCCAATACATACAATTCTTAGGAAACTGGCACTTGGCACGGGTACATGACGGGGTTGCGTAGGTCCCCCAAAAGTTCCTCTCCGCGGCTTCAATCCAAGGCCCCGAGTCAACCATATACTCCATATTATATAGACCCCCTGATCCGCGCTCACTTATTAAATCTCACTCCCACATCAAGGTCAAAGCATGCATACTCAGTCACTTACAACTGTCAGCTCAATCATCAAAAATACATTAACTCTTTCGACATCGCTAAGTACATTTTATTAACTCTTTCGCTTCCAACAATTGTGTTCTTTCGGAAGTTGTGAATGAGTTAAAAATTCATAATCCCTCAACAGGACAATGGAGAGATAACCTCTATGCGTGGTGATGTGGAGCAAGAGATCGGAAATTGTTTTCTCTTTGAGGTTCCAAATCACTCGGCCACTACACTGAAAAGGGTAGTTCGGCGACATACCCTGTATCATGTCTGATGATTGGACAGCATGCAAACATAGACCAGGTTGCAGAAAGAATCTACCTCCATTCTATAATGGTTTGTGAGCCTCATTTCGTGGACCCAGATGAGGATCCATATTCTCACACTAACAATGTTGAGAGCATGTAGATGCGTGTCAAGAGAAAGTTGCGGAGACAGTTGGGAAAACCTCTGACTTGCTCTCTTTCCATCATAACTTCGTCAATTTATCTCTTGAAACAGTTTTTTTTTGTGGCTAGGATGTACTCCCTTTAACCATGAGGACCATCATAGCTGACACCCGCTATCAGTCTCTAAATGTGTCCTACTCTAGTAGATTTGGTTACACTGCCTTATGTTTATAGTTCTGCATGTAAAAATGTTATAGTCCTGGCTTTTTAACTATACTTCCAGTGAGGTGTCAAAATGGAGTTCCGCATAATTATAAACAACGGTTTATCAGTACCTATAAACATGCTACTAGGTACATCATTTAGTTTAAAGTTTCATACTGAGTTCGCTCTTTACAGCCATGAAAACTTAAATATACTTCATGCAACAGAAATAAAATTTACCATGTTCATCTTTATAGAAAGTATTCAGCCTGCACAATTAATATTTGGTAAATTTATCTGTTCTATTCCCCATGCATTTATAGCAGGCCTACAAAACTTTTACACTAGCTAAGAGGAAGATAAACTTAATTTTTTATACAATTATTAGTGTATGGTTTATTTGTATTACCTTAAAAGTAAAAATAAAACTAAATACTTCTTTATGTTCACACCTACTAACTCATGTTCAAAATTTCCATATTAACAAGAACTCATTTTTTTTCTCAAGAACTCTTTGGCAGATGTGTTTTTTTAAAACCAAGGTTTGACTAGAATTTTATCAACAGAAGATAGAATATTGCCGCCTTCAGATGCACCACTTCTTTATATGCCAGCTGGTGGGTAAATTAACCTCAGCCTGTCATGTATATTGATAGTTGATGACGCCAAAACATGAAGAGACAAAAAATTTAAAATTTCACCCATTATACACGAAAGAAAATTTTAACACCTCTAGAAAAAATGAACTGAATAAAAGAAATAAAATGATTTCAATCATCAAACTAATCACCATCAGTATTTGCAAAACAAATGGGTGATGAGAGAGAAAAATTTCAAACTGACCGCCCTCCCCCACACACACAAAAGAAAAAGGCCCATGATAAAAACCCAGCTGGAAAAAGAAAGACAAAACATGAAATGTATTAATTTGTAAGAAACGCCATGGTACAAATGTATTTATAAATCATTTTTTTTATTTCTTGTAAGAAAATTATTAAGTTTTAACAATTTTTTAAAAAGAAAAGTGAATATTTTTATAAATATTTAAAAATGCTGTACATAGATTATAAAAATCAAATCTGCATAAAGAAAATTCAGCATTTACATTCAGCCATTCAAAGCCACGCATATATTATTACAGGCCATACACACCATATTTTAAGTTTTGTAAACAAAGAAAAATCTAGCAGCAGACATATTCTGGTAATTGCCCCTCAAAATGGTTATTAAAATATAAAAGCATTATGGTGATCTAGGTTCACAATTGAAGGTAATAATTATTTTGTCATGATTCATTAATGTTACTACCATAAATGAAAATTACACCATCTATGATGATTATATAAAAATGGACACAATAAGTAAACAACTGATTATGTATTATAGATAAGTATTCATTTTTTCATAAAAGAATTGTTAATCAGCTGTACCAATAAAAAGGCCTCTGACCTTAAAGCTTGTGTATTTTCTGTGACTACTTAATTGACTGCTTAATGTTTTTAACCTACAAAGTGTTGGCCGACCAATAATATATTTTTAGCACCTAAGCTAATAGAAATTATTACGCAAACAAACAAAAAACGCGATGAATCAAGGGTTATGCAAAGTTTACTGTAATTGGCAGTGTAAAGACAACTCTTTGTATTATTGTCCTCAATTAAGATCTATATTTTTGTGGGAATAAAATAATTTTAAAGCATAACGATATTGCGACCAAACCAAATGAGTTTAATTCCAATTCTGACATATAGAGGCAATGATAAATTCTCTTATGTTGAAAAAAGGAGAGTAAAATTATCATCTTAATCTAAAAATATAATTTTTTTTTTTTTATCATTTAATCCACAGACATAAACATTTAGTTATACTTATAATATACTTTTCAAAATCTCATGGGACCGGTTGCTAGATATTAGAAGCTAAAAAGTCACTGCATTGTGATTTAGATTGCAACTTCTTTAATTAATATATTCTAATTTTAAAAATGAAACATTGATATATGCCAAAATAATATTAAATATGCAGGCTGACTAGTTAAATTAATATTAAGACTAATTAAAACTTAGTCAAAACAAATCTAGATGTATGATTCTAAAGAACAAATAACCCTTCTTTTAAAATAAAAACATAGCTCTTGAATATGTTTTATTTGCTGATGCCTGGCGCAAGATGAAGAGAAAATTTGGCAATAATGAAAAATATCACTTGATAATGATACATTTGTATCTATAGGTAATACTGATCTTGAAAAGAAAACAGGCATACTAAAACAATGCCAATTGATATTTATCTCTGCCAAGTTTTGTGAAGCACCTTGACTAAAGGTGTCTTGCTTTTGCTGGCTCTTCATCTGGATGCCATTGACTAATTAGTTCAAACAGCCTATTTTTATAACGAATTAAGTCTGATATAAAAACACCACCACCAATAGTATGAATCTTTTCGCCTTCGTACAATGATGAGTACTTCTATGTGCGTTAACAACTGATCTTGCTACAAAATAATGCATACACATGCAATTTAATACTACAAAACACAGACCTTTATACACGGTCGATTTTATACATTGTGTAATACCAGACAGTCACTGGCAGCTTTCACTCACATTCTCAAGGTGAAATTGTCAAAGTAATGACCTTATGAATTTACACATTAGGAAATACCCTGCATTTTTGTTGCAGAATCACTTAGCCACTCTCCAATTTACATGGCCTCAAAGTTCTCAGCATATTCCACATACGTAATTAGAGCATATTCAGTGGAAACCTGATAAAGCCAATACCTAAATGTATAAGACTTTAAGCAAGAGTTGACTTTGACCATTACAAAAATATAAAGAAATACAAAATGGGACTGAAAGACAGAGTTGACCTTAAGCAAGCATTTCCCTTAAAGGTGTTGACTTTAAGTGGATTCCATTGTATTTAGAAAACCATAAAAAGCTAGGTGGTCTCTCTTAAATGATTTAAAAAATTTACTTAAAACATTTTTTTTTGTCAGTTTTAGAGGTAAAGTTTAAGATTATTCTCAGGTTCCGAAATCCATAAAAGTAAAAGTAAAACAAGAACTTGAAGCTGTAAAATTACAGATAAAATTCCCAACTGACATACCATACCCAGATCAACAGATAATCTGATGATTTTAAAATACGCATATGTCTCATATCAAGGGCAAATGAGTCTGAAGTAGAAAAGTTATTTAGAAAACACCATTTTAAGGTCTAATTTTCTTCCTTTTTGTATAACAAAAGTTTAAAATCTTTTCACAAAATATTGATTATTTTATGAAATTTCTGATACATGAAAACTTTAAAAAAATATCTTGTTCAAAACAGCAACTTCTAAAAAGGTAAAAATTGCACCATCCCACTCATTCACCTTGGAGGTCAGACATGTCTACTCAAATGTATGGGAAAATGATCACACAGGGATGAAATTTTCACATGTAAAGTATATAAATTTTAGAAACATGCAAAAATAGAATGACATGTCAATTCACTATGATCAGCTGCAGCAGCTTTAGCATAATGGTGTAAAATGATAGACTGAGGAGTTCTTGCAATTACATTGAAGAACAAAATCAGAAATCAGACAGGCATAGAACTTATAGAATTAGGTATAGAATTTGAGGGGGAAAAACAAAACAAAAAAAGCACAGACTGGACATTATTTAAAAACTAAAAAAGAAGAGAATTCAAAATGGGAAACACTTAGGAAGAAGATGTAGGCCTACTCTCAAAAGTGTACCTCATGCTTTGCTAAACAAAATTCTCAAAACAAACACATTTGAAAAAACAAAACATTAAATTATTTTTTAATACAAAGACAAGAATTTTTAAAAGTTTAAGACAGGAAAAAGAAAGAGGAGGAGTGAGGGAAAATGAGAAAAACAAGACGAAATTCACTTTGACGAAGATTCTCTTACATAGCCTTTATGGCTCTTTTTATCTATGCATAGGGTTTGTTTAGCTCTCCGTGTCAATCATTCTTTGAAGCTATTTTAAAGAGCATATTTTCTAATATTTGAAATAAAGCTTTTGCACAGTTAAAATGTCAGAGAAGTGCCTCGGTGCTTGAACTGCAGGTGTTTCAAACATAACATTTCCCTATCTCCCTGATTTGAATGAAGCACATATGTTTGATTTTAATTGTTTTAACCTTTTTCTCCCCTAGTAAGTACTGCCTGAGTGCGCCCTCCAGTCCCAGTCCATGTAAATTTAGTAGACCTACTTGTGATAGGGTAAAACTAAGCTAGATCTAAGTTTTCATCAGCACCAAGTGCTAAGAACTGTCTCAAAAGCTTCTACAAATGATGCCCCTGCCTTAAATTAATAAGGGAGCCATACAGACTGATTATAGCACTAAAGTAAGAAGGATAGAGAAGAACAGGAGCCCCTATCCTCTTTACTGGGATTTTCCGTTCATGGGGATAAATGCAAAGGATTAGGCACAGTGGGAATCGCAGGGAGAAAAGTGTTAACAGTATTCTAAATTATTTTACTCCAATGTGTTTGCACAGAGGATGTAAAAAAAAAATTGCAACCAAACAACAAAAAGACCACTTTTTATCATGATGCCAACCTCTTCTTCACGTTAAGTTTTCATGCACAAATTGTTCACTCCAAAACAAATTACTCATAATTTTAAAGTGTAAAAGAATCACCGGGGAACATAACAGTCTCAAGCTTTCTTTACACAAGCTCTCAAAATTTATTTTTTTTATCTGCGAAATCCATGCAGTAATGTTATATACTTAACAACCCTTAAGAATTATTTCTCAGAAGATGTAAAGCAAAGAAATCTGTGAAGAATCTCATACAAATACAACCCAACCACACAACCGGCACATACAATTACAATATTCAACTCTTGAAATTCACAGATCAATTCATGCAATTAAGTTATTGCTATGCTATTTCTCATTCCAGTACTATTAAGCTTAAGCCTCCTGTGATATTGTCAAGCCTTCTGTATCCACACAGGCATCATAAACAACAGCCTCAAGGTCCTGGAAATAGATAGAAAATCACAAAACATACTGGTAATGGTTTTTTTTATTTGTCAGAAATTCCCCCTTTTAATAATAGACAGCAATAAACAGGTGAACATGCTAGTTGAAGATTTAGTGAGCTCTAATCTAACTTATCTGGTCCTTTTTCAGGGAAATCATTTTAAGTGTAGAGAAAATATGCATTGGGTCTCTTTATTAAATGGTAGAAATATAATGTTCTCACAAAATGAGTCTAGTTGTAGAATTTTGACATTTAAAGGTAAACAGATTATTTTAAATCTCATAAAAAGTCATTTAAAACGCAATGAAGAGATTGTTTGGATATCTTGGTTAGGAACCAACTTATTGCATTTGGAAGATATGCAATCTGCAAGCAACATTCTTAAGAAAAAAGAGAAATAATGCATTAAAGGTTTCATATTACAAAGGATTTAAAGAGACCAATACATTGTATGTCTCACGTCAAGGGCAAATAAGTTGGAGGTAAGGAACTATTTTTATACAAAAAAGTCACTTATAGGTCTAACTTTTCTCCAATTTCTCTATGTTTGAAATGGCAAAAGTTTTGATATCTTTCTACAAAATATTGATAATTTTTACGAAATTTTTAATATTCAATAGCTTGAAAAAATCTCTTGTCTTGTTTAAAACAGCACTGCCTTTGAAAGTTAAAATTGCGACACCTGTCTCAATCACCCTGGATGCAAGACACTATCTTCAACCATCATTTTAATGTTCTTATTATGGCGACTATCACTAAAAAAAGATATAAACTTTCAATATAGATCTATATCAGAAAAGTTTTTGTAAATTTATTTCTTTGATTAGACAGTATGAATGTTCTAAAATAATAAATATCACTGTACTCGACCCCTTCTATGATGATGCTAGACATATAGTTATTAACATTATGAAAGTTTCATAGCAAGGTCCTATAGACTTTGAGAAAAATTTTTTTAAAATTATTTTATTTCCATTCCATGTTGTATTTGATAATAAGCAGTAGGCCCTACAGAATAACTTAAAAGACAGCCTAAGCTCTGTGGATAATAAAACCAAGTGCAGTTAATAAAGAGCGAAATACTAATACAATACTGCTTTTATTTGAACGTAGCAAAGCTTTATCAAGAAATAAACAAAACTGACTGTGTCAGTTGTGGGACCATGCAAGGTATGAGTAATTAAAGACAAAAAAGGTCAGAAAATCTAAAGCGAAAAAAACTACTTGAATAAATAATATGCCGATTTTAGGAAAGAGAAGCCCATAGATGGTAAAGGAAAAAAACTGACTTCAATTAAGCTAAACAGTATGCTACTTGCTCAGTAAGGTACCGAATTGTACAAAAAATGTATAAAAACCAAATTATCATTATGACATGAAAATTTAAAACACAATGTGTCTAAAGTGATAAAAAAATATTCTAATCCTTAGTATATAATGTGATCTAAATCTAAAGGCTACAAGACATGGTATCTAGATAAGGCTATCATCTCTTGATAAAGGATATTCAACAGCAGGACACTTCTCACATCCCAGAATATTTTCTAGAGTCAATTTCTCATATTTTCATGAATCTAAAGATCTTTTAAAGTAATGAAAATGTCTCCTGACCTTTTGTTGGTTGAGAATCTCTCTGATGAAAGCGTGACAGTTGGGCTCTTTCATAATACCGTAGATAAACCCTCCGCCTCCTGCTCCGGCGCTGCACATGCCGTACACGTATGGTTTTAGTACCGTCATAATACGAGCAATGGTCATAGACTCACATCCTGGGGCCAAGCACTTCTTATGTTCCCAGTATTGTGCAACACAGTTCCCAACAGCCTCAAAGTCACCTGATCAGTGGAAAAAATATGAGTTTGGAGTTGTACAAAATGTCCTGATTATATTGAAACGCTTGCAAAATTTATTTAAAGGGCAAATGGACAAATTGCATAAATTTTGCTATTTAGAGGTATATGCATAAAACCATGGAGCCAGCAGGTAGCTATAAAATATTTTAGTTTTAGTATACAGTCAAATCTACCTGGCCAACCATATGTCAAACCACTTTTCTATGACTTCCTTGCATTTTTTCTACATTTTTACGTCCTCCATGGCAATCACTTTACCTGTCCATCACAACCCCAATAATGGTCTTCAATGGTCGCCGTGGGCAGGTTTGATTGTACAGTGAACAATTTACCTCAATGAACCAACGTGATTCAGGTTGGACCACACAAACTAAACCTACCATCTACAAAGGCTTGCATACATTCCCTGGCAAGATTGACCAGCTGATCCTCTGTGTGGACAATATTTGGGTTGCGAGCATACCAGTTCCTGACCACATCCTGGCAGATTCACCACATAAATACAAATGTTAGACACATATCGAGATGATAGAAACTGCCTGCTAGATTATGACATTTTTCTTTTATTTTCAAATGTATTAACATTTCACTTCTATCATTTACTTGTGGTACCTTTTCAGTTTTCTTCCTTTTTCGTTTCTTTATGTTCTT
>BMAT01008493.1:205395-223836 GCA_019649035.1 Elysia marginata | reverse complement strand
CATATCACTGAAAGTGACAAAGGTTTTTTTTTTTTTTGTTTCAGTAATAAGAACTAAACTAAAAGTTTTCCTTAGGTTTAAAGTTCGAGTAGGTTTTTTTCCTCACGCACCACGCGTATGTTCTAATAGTATTAAAAAGTCCCTATTATTATCTAAATTGCGAGGGAGAAGACAATAGTTATTTTGTTCGCACAGTCTGAACGCGCCGCTCTGTGGAAGACGGTAACATTTTGACAAGTAAATTTAACCAATCAAGTAAGATCTCACGGCCAACGGAGCAATCACCCCTTCCTTTTTAAATGTTGCATGTCAGCAGTTAACACAACACTGTCACTCGGCTATCGGCGACACCAGGTGCCGTTTCTCCTCTCACAGAAACATACGCTGCTCAAGCGGTACAGTTTTAATCCATTTAGATAGCCTCTCTTGCGTGAACTGTCCTCACTCAGGCTTAGTTAGACGCGATAATGGAAAAGTACTTCATCTGGATTCAGTATTGCCGGCCGGCCGATCTCATACAATACTTTGAATGTTTTGAGAAGCATTGAATTCGTAAGATAAATTTAATGTAGGTTTGAAAAATCAACAGAAAGTTTTTTTTTTTATTTCGTGACAGTAAAGAATTCCCATAAGGAAAGGAATTTTTTCTCAGAAAGGCACTAACATTCTGAGGTTGATAAGTGGTTGTATATCATTTTAATAAAACACACGTCTTTGTAAAATAATCTGAACCCTTTTTAAAGTTAGGAATTGTTCAACAAAAATGTTTATAGCTGGTCTTACTTTGGTTATTAGGGGGGAGGGGGGCAATTCCTGACAAATTTCTCTGAAAGACTTTGATAACCCCCCCCAGGAATTTCAATCATATCCTTCGAAAATAACCAGAGAACCTCTGAGTCGTTTAGGTCAAGCTGGACGACCAGGTTGGCCGCAACGGACTCAATGCGGTGCTTAAACAAAGCTGTTCGCTCTTCAGACTTAAGATTCCGCTCACTAACAAATTTGGAAGAGCTGCACAGGAAGCGTACCTGATTGTGATACAAATACTACAACAATCAATCAGACTTGTTGTTACTGTAACACAGTAGCATCTTTTTTTTTCCTTTTAAACAAAAACATTTTTTCCGTTTTGCTTAGGCAGGTATGGTGGGATAAAGATATCGCTTTCTGAAGGGATTAAAACAACTGCCTTTAACATCTTCAGAAAACTCAATAACGATTACCCGGACACAATGATAGGTGCATTTTTTCTCCAAAAATAGGTAAATCGTATGTTGAAAATCAAAATTTGAAGTGTATGAGTTTTATTCTTTCGGTGGTGTCCTATACATCTTATTTGGTTTAACAGCGTCGGTAATCATTTTCAACAATTTATCACAACCTTTCTCGGAGATTCTTTAAATTTTCTATCTAATTTCATCTTATATTCAATCCTTAACTTTCATCATACTCGCCTATTCATTGCATCTCTTAGCTTTTAGCTTGAAAGGCTAGAAAAGTATGGATAGGAAGGGATAGGGGGAGATTGGGGGGGGGGGGGAAGATTAATTAAACTGATTGGATTGGAGGAGGAAGGGTGTATTTTGTTCAGTTACTATACAGAGACTTTATGGTAAAGAAGGAAAGAATCACTTAAAAAAGCTATCTAAGATCAGTGCTAAGTGCTATTAAAACAGCGTGCCTATAAATGTTGCAAGACTATCGGGTGAACACTACATTACTGCAAAGTTAGTAATCAAGGGTACTTATATTCACAAGTGGGAAAACTGCTTCTTGATTATTCAAGCAATGTTCTGTGCTGAAAGACGTTGCTGAGAGTTTTGTATCTTGACTCAATAATGCTTAGCGCACTCATAGCGCACCATTTATCAACAAGGTATCGGCTGCAACCCACGACTGTCCGAATCATAGGGTTAATCTGTTTAGGCATGACGGGATTTCTTTAAGTCTCGAACTAATCTGGATACAAAGCTGCGAACCTCTGTGCGCCGACCGCTTCCCGCCCAGTCTAGTCTCGCCCCGGTTAAAGGTTTTGATTTAGGCCTACCCACCAATTAGATTGTGTATTAGTCAGAGGCTTGTTTTTTTTTTCCTTTTTATTTCAGACATGGGTCCAATCCATTTCTGGCTCGAGCAAGACCCGTTGCCACGACACGAACGGTCTGGTGGTTTGAGACTAATTAAGCGGAACTGTGTTGAGCCCTGCGCTGGTAATTTGACGTCTGCTACTTTTCCCTTTTGTTTATTGAGACCATAAGCTCTTTGTTTATTCCAGATTGGTTTCAAAACGACTTTTTCATGCAATAATTACACATGATTGCCATTTCACTTGGAGCCTAAATTAAAAATTGAAAAAAAAATTTTATGAACCATCCCGAGCTCTTCGTTATTAATAATACAAAAGCATTACTTTTGTAATTGTTTTGAATAGTCATACGAACGAATTTATGGAAATCCTTGGCGTGTTATAGTCAAAGATTCTGGAGAAAAGTGATTTTTTTCCAATGCTGAGTGAGAAACTAGTGCTTCCGGTTAGTACTGATACCTGCGACAAAATGGAGATGCCGGTGCTAGAGGTTGCAAAAAGTGACCATCTTCTGCCTCTAACTGTCAGCAGTAAGTAATGCACCTATTATTTTGTATGTTAATTTTTTTAATTCGTTCTCTTTATCAACCTAGCATATAAAGAGGTCATAAAAACCAATAATTATAATAGTTTTAGCATGCCCAATGAGCACTTTGTGTTAAGTCAATGGAATAATTAAATCAGCTGTTAAGCGATTGGTTGCATCAGTTGCAGTTGGAAATTTATCCGAGTTGGCAACAATTTCAGTCATTGGTGTATTTTAGTTGCAAATGTAGAATGTTTCCCATTTTGCAAACAAAAGCTCTCACCCAAACAATTATGAAACCTGTCGAATGCAGACATTAAGTGGATATGTAGAAAATATTTAGTTTTGACCTATAGAACCAGTTTTCCCTCGACTATTCAAAGTGAAATATCAATTGCATGTATCTGCAAATATATGATTCTTCATAAAATGACTTCAACGGTCTTAATTGAAGGGTTCCACTGTACCAATTTTACGGAATGTCAGTTATCTTTGTAAAGACCTTTATTATCGACAGCGCCAATTTCGTTATGAAATTCTAATCATAGCGACTGAAAAACGTTTACATGACGGCTTTGGAGTCTAATTTTTCAAATAAAATTATTACCTCTATATTTAACATAGTTCTTCATAATGTCTTACCACTGTTTCAAGAGTTTGTGTCATCTCGTACATGATTTCGTTATTATCATAACTATTAGTGATTGCGGCCATCTCAATCATCATTGCTTACTATTACTGATCGAATCAATACCTATCAACGTGATCATCCTCATCATCATCACTGTCATAAACATCGGCTCGTTCTTGGAGTTAGGCACACTTCAAAACAACTTCAATAAGTCCGTTGGATAAAAAAGAAGGCCTAATTTTTTTTAATTTAGAAAATGATTTCCTTAGACCTGCTCAGGGTATATTTCTTTTTTAAATTATTTTCGAAACTGCCGGCAAGTGTAACGGAAGACAGTGCTACCCATCCTGTACTAACCGCTCCGAGGGTATAACTCACAACTAGATCTAGTTCTGGAAGCAATTAACTAAAACAACTTTTGCGTGGAAGTCAACTCCCACAAAAATACGAGATTTTATAGACAGTTCTTAGATATGAGTAAAGTACATTAATAAAGTTTAAATCTGCGTTATAAATTAATTACAGTATTAGAATTAATTTTTGTTCATAGAAAGTTCGAATTAATATGTATTTGACTTAAAGATTACCTGTCTCGCAACCAGTGCGAATGAGCTGGATATGTCATAAATTTCCCACTACAAGGTGTTGATATTTGAACAACACATTTTTTTTCTGAGCACCCAGACAATAAAATCACACTAAAATAATCAACATTTTGTGGAAAAATACTGAAAATTCTTTGGTTTCAATATATACAAAAAGAGGAACATATCGACTTTCAGAGGGCGCTTTCTCAAAGTAAAATATATTCCGATAACCAACTCATTCTCACTGATTTCTTGACATAGACTTTTTTCACTCTTCAGTGTCTTTCCTTCGACTTATCTGATTCATTTTCCCGGAGTTGCAATAGCTCAGAAACATTTCCGGATTAGTCACAACAAATACAGTTAAGTTGAAACCAACGCGTTTGTTCTCCCATCAAGAATACTTTTTTTACTAATTTTCTAGTCAATTAAATGTCAGATTATCTTTTCACATGATTGTGATCTCGAGATTTGCCGAGCCAATTATCACCTAACATGTTTTAATCTTACATAGAGAGGTAAAAATTGATTGAAATTTCCATGGGGGTTTAGTAATCTGCAGAAAATTTTCTCTTTGAATTTTTTTTATTGAGTAAATTATTGACAACCAACGTGTCCCTGACTGCTGTTTACAAATTAAGAAAGTACGTGTACATTCAACTTAAGGAGTCCATGAGGCCCCCTCCCTCATAGCATTCATCGCCATCATAATCATCATTAGCAACAGTAGTAGCATTGTTACTGCCCCAATTATTAACTCATTCAAAACCAAGTCGACTAGCTACTGCACAGATACAAATTCTGCATGGATTTCCCTCTTTGATCCCCACAAGTAGGTGGGGATCGGGATCAAGACCATCGACGGGCCTCTGGCTCATCAAGATGATTTTTTCCTGCATTTCCTGCATAGTTACCGTATTGCTAGAGATCTTTGTTAGTAAAGAGTGTTTTAAGAGATGTTGGTGTTTTTTCTATGTCTCATAGTACGAGCCCTCAATATACCGATTATTAGTTCATTCATCCTGGTTATTATCATAACATTATCATCAGAACATAAGACCAACAGCCTTCCTCTTAGACGTCTTACTTTTTAACAATCCTGACAATAATAAGCCTAATTTAGTTGATTTATTTTTTTAAATAATTTTTTTTCTCACCAAAATATATTTTACTTGAGTTGGATTTATCATGCGTCCGCGAAAATTTCTCAGCTACGTGCAGCTAAGAATTAATTTGTGCGTAGGTGGGTAAACTGCTTAGTTGTGTTTTGTCCCACCGTAGCTCTACTCACTAGGCCTACCATTCATAGTGGGCTCATCCACTTGCAATATCATTTTTTTTTTTGCCTAGGGCGGCGGGTCATTCCAATAATCTCCACTAACGTTAGTCTCCGAATGACCGACAGCCAATCACACTCGACAATGTGAGCCCCGGTACTGCGTAGACCCAAACATTAAGACAGTGTTATTGTTGATGTGAGTGCCATCTTGGTGTTTTTCATAGGCTTATCATTTATTCATATCAAGTAAAAAGTCATACGGTTGTATTTCATTGTCAGGTTGAAAGATTCGGAGAATTTAAAGTAACAAAATTAATATTTCAACCTTAAATGCGGTTCAATGTTTAAACAGTAGGCCCTACATTTGCCGTACTCAGTTGAGAGTTTTGCGAATAAGAATACATGTATATTGGTGTGCCGTGTAGTAAATAAGTTGCGTTGAGATTTGCTTTAACTAGCACGTGGAATTTTTCAACTACCATACGAAAGTACATGTTATATTTTGTTGAAAATAGGGGCTACTATTGCATAAATTGAGAGATTTTTTTACATTATTCACAACCATGAAATTATATGGGATGAACGTAAAAACTAAAAAAGAGAAGTGTGGTAATGGCAGATATAATGCAGTTTAGGCTTTTAGTTTTAACAAGCAAACATCTGTCAAAATGAGTTTTCATATGTGTATTCTTCTTTTTTTAAAAAAGATAACAAGCTACAGAAATTTTCCAATCTTTCAAGGCTAATAACTTAGATAGAACATAGCGTAACAAAAATTTAAAACTCTTTTTAGAAAGCTTTTCAATGATGTAGACATATTCCGCAACTAAACTCATATCGTGTGAATGCTAAGTGAGAATTATCATCTTGTACCAGTGACAGTTCTCTGATCGGTAGGTGACTACAGAGCTTCTCAATGTGCCTCGGCTGTGGGAATAAATATTGTCTAGAAAAGAACTTTTCAACAGTTCAGATAAGCATCCTAAAAAAAATAGTTGCACATCCTTACGACTACTTATAAATGTTATATGCCCCCATCACGGCCGCCACCACCATTGCTACTACTACTACTACTACTACTACTACTACTACTACTACTACTACTACTACTACTACTACTACTACTACTACTACTACTACTACTACTACTACTACTACTGCTGCAGCTACTACTGCTGCTGATACTTCTTCTACTTCTACTAGTATTACTATTACTACTACTACTGCTACAACTAATACTGCCCTACTAGTACTGCTGCTACTGCTACCAGTACTACTGCTGCTGCTACCGCTGCTACTTCTACTAGTACTACTGCTACTATTAGCACAGCTACTAGTACTACCGGTACTTTTATTTAGTAACCACTAAAAAGTATTATCATTGCTGCTGCATTTCAATGTGAAATAATGACAAAGTTAAAGATTTATTAATTTTGTTTGATTCGGATCTCCTTTTAGTTTTAAAGCTATCGCTTCTTTATGGCTGTGTTGTAGAGCAAAAAGCACCATGAGAAATGGACTTTTGAGTTAATCTTGTAAAGTTTGACTAACAGCTGACAATAGTTTTATTTTTTCAATGCTTTGAAAAACAATATATTGTCTGTGAAAAGTAACTAAATATCCTATTTTTTATTCTTGTGAGCTTTTTGTTTTTTTTAAATATCACTTTTCAATCTGAGCAAATTAATTGCAAGTAACATAAGTAATGATTCATAATACTAAAGACACCACATAGAAAAGAAAATCCAAAGCGTTGGAGAGATAAGAGTAAAGTATCAAAATCGTGGTCACTTTTTTTTATAAATGAAAACTCCAAGGAAGTCACCCTTTTATGCATAATGATTGGTCTGACCACCTTCTTTGTATCTTTCACCCTTTTATGCATTGGTGTGACCACCTTTTTTGTATTTTTTTTCTTCAGGTTTAGTCAGAGTGTGCTACTGCTAGAGCCCGTCACCTTCACATAGATATCAACTCTCTGTCATTCAGGTTCAGCCTCTTTTTAAAATCCAGCACTCGATGGTTCGTCCTAACCTCAATCGGTGATCAGCATATCTAGATCTGACAAGTGGAAACGCCTGCTACTCCATAAGTTATGGGCCAGCACACCATGCCCGCCATTAAGCAGCTACAACGGAGCGTCACTTCCTACGAGAACCATGGGGCTTTCCGGTGGAACAAACCATCCTTCCAGGCGTTTCAGCTTCGGCCCTGGACGAAGGACCCCGAAGTTGAAGAGACTTTACGGGGCTCTCTTGGAATCTATGGGCCAGGCGTGGCCAGCGAGATCAGCAGTCGGGCCAAGTCAGTGCCTGCCCGGGAGAAAAACCAGATGGGTCTTGACAGGGACGAAATTCGCACAGCGCACTCTGTGTCCAACATGAGGGAATTTATCTCTCTAGCACCCAAATCTAGTTTGGAAGCCATGCCTGTGCGTCCACCGCTTAGCAAGACCAAGCAGATCCCAGGCCGTTATTTTCCCAAGGCTACACCTGCCGACACGGCCCGTGTTGTCAGCTTCAGTGTATTTCGACGGTACCGCCCGCCCGTAAGGCCCCGTGTTCCGGCCATCGGCAACAGCAAGTCCCTGGATACCAACAACCTTCCCCTGGAATCTGTCTCGTTTCTCGATACCTTGCCGAGATCTCATCGCGGCAGCAACAGTCCAAACTTCGGCGGAGGTCGGAGAATAAAGAAACCAAATAGAAACTTCGGAACGATGGAGTTTCCCGAGATCAAGTCAGAGATTTTTGCCATTTGCTTCAATAACATGCATGTTTCTGGAGGAAGTTCTCGCCGCCAGAAAGACGAGTCTGGGGCTGAAATTAACGGAGCAACAGGAGAGAAATCTGGCGGGAAATTGTCACAATATGACCCAAACAGCGAGCTTCATAGCGACTATTACACCATCAAGCGATTGTCTCTAGCCACACCTTCTTCCAAAGCTGGGAGCTCGACGCGAGCGTTTTCAGTAGTGCTGCGTGGCCAGCCCAAAAGGCTCCACCCTAAGCTTGTTCTAATGGGAGAAGACTCTGCACAGGAGGCCCGCCCAAATAAGGACATTGAAGGCGGGGCTAGATCTGTTGAAAGTAGCGTGGTAGAGATCCAGAACGAGGGTACTGTGGCCGCTGAAAGTGACATCTCTCCTAATGAGGGTCAAAACAAACCGACAGGGGCTAAGGTGATGTTGAAGATCGACACTCCCATAATGCCTCCAGTGGACATGGGTGTACTTTCATAAATTCAGTATAATTGCTTTGAAATGTGTATGTAAAAAAGTAATTGTGATTGGAAAATTAATAAAAAACGAGAAACAATTATCTGGACGCGCAAAATGAAAACTACGTACACACACACATTGAACTAAAATGACAAACCTGTGGCGTATCTGCGCCACCATCAAACTACATGTACGTATTTATAAGTTAACTTTAAAAAGGGAACAAAGTAAGCCTACATGTTGTCGTCTGGCTACTAGATTTACGACTCTACAAGATAAAAAGTGTTGGACTTTGTTACAGGAAACATTATCCTCTTCAATTGTGCCAGACTCAAAAGCTCCGGTCATGACTCATTGTATCTTTCAGTTAAGATGTTTTGAACAATTAATGCTGCATCTAAACTCAAATTTTCAACTTTACTCCATAAAACCCACGTTTTCAAAGAATTTATGTACCATGAACGTGGAAGCAGTATTTTGTTTGTTAATGGCAAACTTTGGAGTAGATGATGATGAAGCTTGTCTTTCAAAACGACGTCTACTTTTACCGGATGTAATTTTCTACAATACAGAACAATGTAGTTTTATCCATTAGCTCAAGGGTAAAGTTTGGCTTTCATGGTGCCCATGTTGTGAATTAGTGTTGTACTCTTAATCTCTAAGACATTTTCCTGTTTAAGATGTTTGGAATCCACCTGCTTATCAACGATCCGATGAAAAATTGGCGTCCAAATAACCAGGAGTCTTGACAATTAAAACTAAGTACTTGTGCATGCAAATGGTAAAACTCTTATTATGTCTGTTAAAAAGATTTTCAAAACCAGATAACTAGTTTTCTGTTTGAAGATTTTTTAGGTTTCTACTTGTAGCTGTATCTCCGAGTTATCGATTTGAGTTTAATTTATGTGTAATGATGCCAGACACAGTATGAATGTGATTTCCCTTAAACCTACTTATTCATGTGTTTTAAGACCAAACTGAACTGTTTTACTTTCTCTTCTTGTGCCATGACAGTGATATAAAAAAATCACCCCTAGGCCAACAGAGAACCAGGTTTTTTGGCAAACTAATAACCTTCCAGTACGGGTGCCAGGGGGGCGGTGTATATCATACAATTACATGTGCAAGCATAAAACAAATAATTTTAGTAAAGATTGATTATTCTAAGCATAAAGTTTGGAATTAATAGAAAGACAGGGCTTTATATGTTTTAAATGATATTATGACAAAGATACAATCGCAGTTCGTTTTGATACAAAAACAAAACGTTAAGCGCCCCCCCCCCCCCTCTTATGCACGTTTATTTTAAAGATTAATAGGCCACTTGCGTAAATTTTTCCAAAGATGAGAAAGCAGCGATCCACGTGAACTACCACGGCGCAATTTACCTTGCATCTTATTACAGCTTCACCTTTTCATTAACATTATTTATTTTACTCATACAATTCTTCATCTTCTATAATATACATGTATATGCATTAACACGAATGAGAATTTTTAGATGTAGATCAGTTATAAAGCTTCTATTAGTTCTATACTTCTAATAATCACTAACCCCTTATTTCACTTACAATGTTTCAGAAGCAAAGATCATGATAAATAATGGGTCATTTTTTTCCCTTTCCAGTTTTTCAAATGAATCTTGAAAAAAATGGTGTTCCATTTGAATTACTAGATTATCTAACAAAGTGCCTACTATTAGTACTAACTAACCTTGGATGAGATAGCTAGTGCAGTTTTTCACTTTTTCATGTTGGTATCTCCAGTGTGTAGGCCTATCTCTTGCTATCCAAAGTTTCAATTTTTTAATTTACTGCTGATTCATGGTGCCATCCCTTTGATATCCATCATTACACAGCACCTAGTAATACTGTGCTTTATGTTTATAACTGTTCTGTATTGTGCACAAGAATGGCTTAAAGACTTGATGGTGAAATTTTGGGCAGTCAAACATTCATTGCTAAAAATCCTAGATCTATCTTTGTAAAACTTTTGTGATACAGACAAGAACTGACTCCTCTGAGTTTGTTTTTCTGTTTTCTGTTTCGCTCCGTCAGAAAAGCAAAACTAGAGAAGTTTATGTCTTACTCTTAGCATGTCATAAGTTTTTTTTTTTTTAAAGATAATTTTAAAGCAAATAGCCCACGCAAAGTTGCGTTTATAGAATTCAGGTTTATTTCAACTTCTAGTTTTATTTATAATCTTTTTTAAAGCAGTTTTTACACAGCATACTCAGCCAATGCTGTCAAAGTCAAAGTGAAATGTCTTTATAATAGTATAAATATTTATAATATATATACTGTTATCATTAACTTTGTCAACAGAAGAGTAATCAAATGGTATAAATGCATGACTGCTTGAGTGTGAGTTTACAAGTTTCAATTTGAAATCTTTTTAATGCTTGCTTTGAATTCTTATGTTACAAACGATGTATTACAACAATGCTTTATATACATTACAAAAATGTTACCCTGACCAGAGCCTATTAAACGCATGCATGTAACTGATTCAACAGTTTTTAGTCTTGAGGACATGTAATACATGATTCAATAATCTAAAAACATGAAAGTCCCCTCCCCATGGTACAGGGAATACTTGTTCCACATTGTTTGTTTATGAATGTTAAACGATTGTGTTAAAACTATGTTTCTGCTTTAATTGTTTGCACCACACTTTCTGTTTAGAAAAACATAGCATGTATTGCTGATGGAATTAGGAAAATATCTGTATTATTAATTGGATATTTTATTAACTCATTGTGTTAATCAATTTATACACCACTAATTTAGTTTTGAGCACAAAAATTAATGGTTCCATAGTTATAGTCAAAGAGTATGCAATTGCAATATGTACATGTGCATACATAGTCTTTCACTCTAAAGTAGGCCTTATTTAGATCAATTTTGAGTCATATTTTGCTCCATCTGCAAAAGATGATGGGTTAAATGTTTAATATTGTGACTTGCACAATTGCATTTATTTTTAAATGATTTTATTTCTGTAATATAATCTTCATAAATTGTTTATTTGGGTTTTGAAATAGTAGTACATACCTGTCAGTCCATAACAATATGCAAGCATCTGGGACATAGAAATCAAAGAAGACTTAAACTTAGTCATTAACTTACTCATTCTGTATATATGTTGATGCTACATAATTGTGTAAACATACTTTCATATCTTAGAACAATGTTTACATACAATCAAATATTGTGACTTTAAATTCCAAAGTATTGATTTTTCAACAAAGGAATTTGAGATTGAAATCCTAAAATCAAATTAATATTGTGATTTTAAATTCCATGATATTCGTTTTTCATCAAAGGAATTTGTAATGGAAACAAAATTAATATATATTATAGATGACCAAAGCATCTTTCTAACTCCAATTTGAAATGTTTGTATCATAAAAACTGGCTTCTAGAAATTTAGAATATCACCGAGGCAAAAAATGGTGTCTTGGTTCGTCTTCTGTCTAAAAATGACACAATGTATAGCATGACCATTACATACATGAATTGTAACTCATTACTTTCCGTCACAATATGCTAAGATTAGTTACATTTTAGAAATTAGGACACATAATAATAAAAACTTGTTTATAATATGAGCCTTTGTTGTTGTCTAAACAGTATGTGTGTCATCATTGTCTAGAAGTAGACACTCAGCTTTCGGACAGAAAGGTCCAGGTTCAAGCTCCTGGTTGTGCAGGTCAGTGTTTAGTTCTCAGGAAGGCTGTTTACACACATTGCTTTGCCGCATTAGAAGTTAAATGAGTACTTGGATATTAGCGGTGAAAAATCTTGTCAGTGTGCTTTAAGTTTAATTGCTGCTCCTATGTGAACCCATCTAAACTGCATGGGGCATTAGTGGATCAGATGCTCTATGAAAATGCTTTTTATCTTTTATATTTAAATTAACCACCTGGGTTTTTTTTTTTAAATACTTTTAAAGAACACAATAATTTTACACAAAATTTAGTGTTTAGTAGTAAAAAAAATGCATTGCTAAAACATCGATGATCCTGCATGTAAATATTGCAATATTTCAGTTTTAACAACATGTGCAAATCAGTTGAAAGAAGAAGACTAAAGATGTTTGACTAAAATGTGCAACTTTTTGCTAAGATCTTCCCTAACCTTAAACATTAAAAGCAAAAAAAAAAATGTCTTAAAAACTTTTCTTTACAAATATGTGTTTTGAAAAATAATTTATTTGACTACTTTCCCTCAGGCACTGTTGCATCAAATTGAATTACAAATGATCACAAATTTTAAATCAAGTTATGTAAAATTTTACAAGATTAAGAGTTATCATAATTCATCACAATGATACGGAAACATGCCTTTTCAAGTGCAGTATTTCATAAACTTTTTTGCAGTTTGTTATAAGAGAAACTAAAAAGATGAACATCGTTGGACCCGCTTCATGGCGATATTACATTATTAGTGAAAAAGGTTTCTTTTCCTGATTTTCAGGGTACATGAAAAAGAGAAACTCATCAGGCAGAGATATGATTAAGGAGTGAGAGAGAGAGATCGATATTTAAATACATATACTGAAGTAGAACACTTGGTTAGTACACCTATAAAGTAGATAAGGATCCAAAAAGGATGCACGTAAATCTGTACAATCTAAAAAAAAGTTTGAAAAAAATAAAAACAGATTTACCACCTATCACTCCGTGAAACAAGCTAGCTCTAATGCTGATAAAATTATTTTACTAGCATTAGAACTAGACAACTAGTTTCTTGAGCCTTTTGGGCTAGAAAAAAATAATTTAAGAAAGTTGGGAGTCAAGGCGTAATCACATTATGTTTTCATATACAATTTAATCTTGTCTTTAAACCTGAAAACGTTTTACTATTTTTAGTACAGCTCTATTGCCTTATGTGTTGTAACTGAAGAAGACAGTACAATAAAGCCAAAACGTTTTTATGTATAGATTTAAACTATATAGTTTTTTTTCCTTGTTTCACGGCAAGATAGGTTGTAAGTCTGCTTTTATATATCTCCTTTTATTAAAAGGGAAAGATGGGGGGGGGGGCTGAAGGATGAGAAGAAGAAGAGTAAGAAGAAGAAGAAGAGGGAAGAAGAAGAAGAAGAAGAAGAAGAAGAAGAAGAAGAAGAAGAAGAAGAAGAAGAAGAAGAAGAAGTAGAGGAGGAGGTACGATTTTATTATCTAAACCTGAGATTTGGATGTTAAATTGCTCAGCAACTTTCATTATTTTTGCTCCTGGAAAGTTTATCATCAATAGATGAGCTCTCTTCCTGGTATCTTTTACAGTTGATCAGTGAATGAAACTTCCAGATTATTTCAATGAAGCATCCGTTTTAGTGTTTTATACAGGCTCTCTGTCCAAGGTAAAGGCCTACACCTTACAACAATCTTACAAGATCATTTAAAGTCACACCCTTTTCCGTTGGGATGACAGTAATGTTTGCAGTATGCCTGGGAACTGCCTTGCATCTGCCATGTCAACCTTCAGAACAAACATAAGCTCTATCAATATTCACCTCAAATGATCTAAACCGTGAAGTCCCCAGCATGTCAGGTAGATTTTGCTTCATCCTTTCTCGTGTATACCTCTTTACATGAGATATTAAAAAAAACATGTTTGACATTGCTGAAGCCCAAGATACCTTTTTACAAACCACCTTTATGTCATCTTTACAACATGTAAGTGATGCACTTTAAAATAGCAAATAATCTGCCACCAACTTGGACAATGACATCTTGAATTTTCCCTAGTTTAATGGGTTATATTTCCTGATTAAGCAATTGCTTAATATAGAAAAAAATTCCTGTGCTCTGGGCTTTTTCTCGATTTCAGACAAATTTAAGATTTTGTGTTTTCTCAATGTGGTGAGTCCAACTGTATAAAATTTGCCTCAATCTAGGTAAAAAATTAATTTTGTTTACATTCTTGTCAGGTTTTTATTGTATTCCAAAAGTGATTGTCAGTACTGATGCTTTTTTTCTTAAAAGAAACATCCCATTAATTATCAATATCCGTTGATTTACAATATTCCTTAAACTACACTTTTTGAGGTACCATTAACGTCACTATTCTATATGAAGCATTAATCCTCCCACTTCAATGATCAGAAAATTTTAAGGACAAAAAATATTTAAGTGCATGAAGGCTATTATGAATAATGACTTATGAGCTAACCAGAAGATGAACAACAAAACACATATGTATTTAGTTTGCACCAGTTTTATTTTTGCTGAGAGACAGCGAATCTCCAAGTTGGGTCAGAATCAACAAAGCACCATAGTGAGGAAGTTTTCCATAGCTTTCTTTGCCAGCTTTTTTTGCAGAGTTTTAGGAAATAGTTATCCATTAAGCACTGTATGGGCATGGAGAAGTGAAAAAAATCTTTCCACAACTGGGAATCCAATCGCATAATAGTCAACCACCCTATCAATTAAACCACAACTCAGCCTATGCACCACTACCAAGACAGCTTAAGTTGTTTTACCACTAATTTTGTTTCCGTAATCCATCAAAGATGCCACAAGAGCTTGAAGAACTTAAGAAGTGTTTTGCCTAACTCAAGTTTCAAGAATAATAGAAGTTAAAAAAAAAAGGTGCAGATCTTTCTGTTCTTTAGTCTAATTCAATGATTTTAGCTGTGCCTGTCCTAGATGTTAAAGGTGAATGTTTTTTAACTTCCTTGTCTGTGGGTTTCAGCTGTTCAATATTGCTCTCGACCGCAGCTTTGATCTCACTGACTTGGTCTGCCTCTGCCTGTCTTGTTTCTATGAAAAAAAATAGCAAAGCAAGGCTGTTGTTCAAAACGCAAAACCACATATGCAATTTATAAGAAATGCAAAACGCTGAAGATTAATTGGTAATTTTTCTTGATTTTGCTGTCAACTGAAAAGCAAAGAAAAGAAAGAAACTATGAGACCAATCTTTAATCCCTATCTTTGCATTTACAAACTGACGATCACGTACGAAAAACCCTGACTTCATTAGCTTTTAATGCGGCTAATTATTTTCATGAACCAAGAAAAGCCAAGGTATATTGCAAGGCTTACTGACTGACAATACTATAGCTCTCAACATGAAAAAACGTCCAACACATTGATTCAAATCCAATATCTATCTCAGACAAATCTCATGGACCAAGTATTTATGTTTAGTATATATGACTTCATAACTGTCTTGCTTTACAGCCTTCAGTTTTAAAACCATTTCTGGCTGCTTAAACTCTCTAAATGAAAATGCAAGCCAACATGAGGAGAGAGTCTTTTCTTTCTTTAGTTCATCTATCTGGAATGTTGTGCCTGAAGTTGTTAGGCAAACAACTGACTTAAATCATTTTAAAAAGTTACTGAAGACCTATCTTTTTCAGAAATATCTTATGTAGGTCTTCACTTGTATCATGTGATAGTTAAAAATTCAAATCAATTTCTGTAAGCACTTGGCTAATCTATTGTTTTATCTGAATACATGATTGAATGTGTCTTAGCAAACCTATCTAAATCCATAATAAAAACTTAGTATGCTTATCTAAACCACTATACTGTGTTAGCATACCTATCTCCATCCATTATACTATGTTAGTAGGCCTATATCAGTCTACTATATGCAGTGCAAGCTTACCTATCTCAAACTGGAGTTGGGGCAGGAGCTGATGAACTCCCATACCATAGCGCTGAGACCAGCTTAGTAGGAAAGATAACTTTTTCTCTGCCCTGAACACAGACGATCTGAGGGTGGTAAGATCTATCTCATCTTCTCCACTTTTCCTCCTGTCTCTCAGCTCTGAGGTAACCATAGATCAAATGAAAAAAGAAAATTAAAATCTATGACAGCACTTTTAAAATGAAGGGGATGACCGAAGAAGACGAGGTTGTAAAATTGACAGTTGTGGGTGTTGGTGAATAGTGTTGACTTTTAAAAATATTTTAGAATGGTGTTATGAAAGAAATTTTGGGGTGAAACATCAGTTCACTCATGTGCGATTTGTATGAGAAAACTTTTTAAAGATTTTTTAAAATAAATCTGGTATGAAAAGAATATTAGTCATAAAGGGAAAAATAGTCTGAGTAAAATGAACCTGATTACTTGTTTATACAATTGATCCTGCAATCAACAAACTGATGTAAAGTCACACTTTTTATCTTCTTTGACCTTAATAAGTTAAATTTTGTAGAACAAACTAATTTTAAAGTCACCTCATTTTCAACAAACTAGAAGTGAAACTGAGACTAATGCAAGGTCTATTATTAGCCTTTTTATAGTCCGTGAGTAACTTAATCAATAGTAGAGCTATCTGAAACAGACTATATTAGTGTAAAAAGATTCTAGTATTGAAAAATTTGTGAGTTTGGTTTTTGTTTTTTTTAATTTGAATTAAAATATAGAGTTGATAGCTGATTAGAATTTTTTCATTCAATACATTTTTAGCTACTTTAAAGAGATCTTGCTCTTAATAATTCTCTAAATATTAGAGTTATGATGTTTCCACTGTATGTCAAAATTAACAGCATCAAAAGTTGTAAATAAACAAACATACTGTGCTGAAAATTGGATCTTTATGCGATTATAGAAAGACGAGCTAAGTCGAGAACTTTGTTTGCTTGTGCTGTTGATTAATATTTGTACACATTCCAGACATAAAATAAAGGATAAAATTAGACTGAAATGGTATTGTAAAAGTGAAATTAACAAGAAAGATATAGAACTTTAAGACAAAAAGAGCACCTTTCTTAATGACCTTGAGAGCCGTCTGGAACAGAGAGATCAAATCTGACAGGGCAGCAGAGATGAAGGTCAGACTGTCCATCTTGCCTGGTCCACTTGCCAGATGTCTGACATCCTCCAGCACTGTCAGGTTGAAGCTGTGAGATGAACCTTCAGACTTTTTGCCTCTCTGAAAAATTTGAAGCCAAGCAGAGAATTAACAGTTGGTAAAGCTAATTTGGCAATATGAACTTTCTCTGTTTAGTTTAACATCTCTTAACTCTCAAGAGGTACTGTGGAATCCTGTTAAGATAAACTCTTCTGGGCCTGACTAAAAAGTTTATATTATCCAAAGGTTATATTAACCTTTTACTAATACTAGCGTTCAGATAAAATTTGAGGGTGCATTTTTAGTAAGCTAAACTTTTTCTTTTGAAATATACAGAAGCCACTCATACATATAGCTCCTCACACAACAGATTTCTTTTGCCCAGGTTCCAGTTAATCTTAATATTATCCCTCAATGGTCATGATTGGATAAGACCTGTCAAGGGTCAAATTGAAATCCATTATGAGCCTCATTGGTTGCAAGACTAACCAAGCGAGATGCCTGGACGCAAGGTAAAAGTTGCGTCATGAGTTAGGGCCTAGAGTAGCCACAGTGGTGGGCGTTGTCAATGGAAACAGATGTTGCAGGGCCGACTGGTTTCAAATTACTATGTGAATTTTTCAATAGCACCTCATCGAGAAATTAAAATGATACCATAAACTTCATAATCAATGAAAAACTAGGGATACTATTGTATCTATAAATATTTTGAAAAACATGTCTCTAAAGTCATTACTTTGGATAAAATTGTTAATCATGGCCTAGTTTTTGTAAAACAAGGACTAAACACTTTATTACTACATAAGAATTCTATTTATGTACATTGGAAATAAAAGATGGGTGCTTTTCAGCATTTTTGTAATCCTCCCCAGTAGTGTGAAATTTGCCAAGTCAAACTATTAGAACCTCTCCCAAGAGTTGGCTTCTCATAGGCTCTGGCTAATCTCAGGCAGTGAGGCATTGGCCAGCTAGGGCTCTGATTGGTTCAAACTGACGTCTGAGTAGGTCAGTTACATAGGCCTACGATCGGTAGTAGGTAACCTTGCCCTTGAAGGCTCAGTAAGTCTTTGAAATCACGGCGCTGGGACATAATACAGTAGTATCCGGTTAAACACACGGCGCTTGGGGGACCCAAATAGCGTGCGTTTAGGAGATGTGTGCACTTATGAAAAGTAGTAAAAAAAATAATTAGTTATTTCCCTTCAGAGTATGATACATCATAAAAAAAACCGAGTTGTTTTCCTTTATTATACAAACATCTATGGATGGTAGGATAGGCTTAAGAAATACATCATGTACATCCT
>BMAT01008493.1:195234-205243 GCA_019649035.1 Elysia marginata | reverse complement strand
TCAAACTGGCTTGGAATTAGATCTAAAGAGATCGACAACAGATGAATGACAACTTTCTGACAAGGTCTAGACAACGTCTTGCGTGCTGTATAGATCTGTGTGAAATGAAACAAAAGCTTACGTCTAGCAATTAGGCCTATCACCCTGCAACCAAAAGGGGGAGGTCATAGCGATTTGGCTTTAGTTTAACAGTAGTGTGCATTTAACTGGAGTGCGTTTAACCGTAGCGTGCATTTAACTGGCATGCATTTAACCGGATACTACTGTACTATACAATTAATTTGCACAATTTGTCACAGTTTTATCTGACAGTCAAACACAATTATGGACTTTCCATCACGATCACAACTAAATGGGTAAGTCTCATTGGCCCAAGAGAGAAATATAACCCCCCCCTCCCCAATGAATTATAGGCCGCTGCCGAGTTTGACCAGGATAAATGCTAAAAAGTTAAGCAGTATCATTATAAAGGAAAAGAAGGAAAGGGACCAAATTTCTAGTTTCTCTTAACCCAAACTTAATCTTAAACAGGATTTATTTTCAGCTGATTCCCCTGCCATGTCTTCACTTACGGAGCAAACATCATCCAAACTTTTCTGAACTGCTTCTCCAACACTTCCACATCTATTTTGGTCTCGCAGAACAAAGCATGATTCTAGGACATCCTGAAATTTGGAAGGATCAATGGAAAAGCTTTCATTATTTTTCAAAACTATTGTTGACACTTGCTGTGAAAAAAAAAAAAAAACAGAAATGTTCTTCGGCAAAAAAAAAACTATTACAGACACTCAATAAGTTATATACCTTTAACAAAGCAATAACGATTAAAAAGCAGAATGTTGTCTTTTTATTTTATCATTCAAGTCTTTTATGAAGACACAAAAATAACAGTATTTACTCCTTATATAGATGTAAAAGCTCTACAAAAGCAGCTTAATTAGACCCTTGACTGATCAAACGACACAAAGTGGGAAAAGCAAATTATAACACAAATAATAATCCCTTAAAGTGAAGCAGGAAATCAGCATAAAATCTTTCCATTTTACCTGTGTACTATCCATAGGGCACTCAAGATGACATCCATTGTGAATGCGAGACACAAATGCATAAGCAAATAGGATGTTCAGCAAATCAAATTTGCATTCAGCTGAGGGACGATTGTTCTGTAGAAAGCATATAATGGACCAGGTTGCTGAAACAATCACATTTATGAAAACCCAGAAAATTCATTATGAAGATGATTTTTTAATGGCAATGAATCCAACCACAGTAACTTTTTAAAAAGTTAAAACAGCAGCGTCAAAGCCTCATCTATCTATTTATATTCTACAACTACAACAACGGCAAAGAAAAACCAAACACATTAGTTCTTCAAATAAATATTTCTATGTCTATCAAGAATAAAAAACAACAAAATAAACTTGCATTTCTCATCTCTCTCATCTTTGATATAAAAAAAGAACCAGTAGGTTTGCCTTACTTTCAGCAGACTGTTAATGTCTGGAATGTCTGGCAATATCTCTGGCATCTTCTGGCTAATTTGTTTCTTGTTTCCAGTTTCACGCTCCAGCACAAGTTTTTGATTTTCCTACATTCATAAATAAAAATAAAAATTGTTGTTTTCATCTTCATAGCCCTGAAGTTCAAGTTCCACATAAGTATTATAAATAACGTTTTTTTTTCTCTTATTCAGAGAACCACTACATCATACAAAACTTATAGCTCACATCATCAAAGAAATTCTTTTGAAAAAGTTCATAAAAAGCAAAACAGAAAAACAATTCATGAAAATTTTTCAACTATGCTACATTTAAATGCATAGGGTTTTTCATATATTTGAAAAAAATTATTTACAATTATGAGATCTTAAACACATAAGTTCTGGGTCCCTACAAAACAAATTTAGGGTAAAAAGGTTGTGCATTATTTCCCTTTTAGTGTGGATGGTGTGTTCCTCAAAGCAAGTTTTTTTTTGGAAGTGTGTTCACTAAGATGCGCTGACAAAACAATAATATTTACAAACTTTCTTTTTTCACCTTTCTTGGGAATTTCAGATCCAGGGTTTGTTTACTAAAGTTTCGATATTTAAAATTTTACAAAATGCAACAAAAAGCTTATGCTTTAATTTGCAAAATTTTGGAACATAAAAATAACACAAGAAAAGGGAATTGTAGGTCAACTGTAGGTATACACATAAATGAAAATAATTATCTAGATCTAGATATTATTTACATCTAATCTACACAGAGATCTAAAACTATATGTCAAAACTTTGTAGTTTTTAAAGGTTTGAAAACTTTAACAGGGTTTGCAACACAACCTCATTAAGGTTTTTTTCTCCCTTTGGCCTCTAAGCAAGATAGCTAACTGTGGGTCTCATCATGTAGTTCATTTTCACCATTCGAAGAAGGAGCAAGTTGGCTAGTTCCTATAATTGCAGTGACAATTTTTTTTTACTCAAATGATGAAATGATTGGAAGATTATTTGTTTCATCAACTGATCTTACTGCACATTTCCACCAAGGGGTCCACAATTCAATAAGACGTGCAAGGCGACCATCTTGCAACATGCGAGCAAATTCTTCTTTCTCCTCTGGTTTCAGTCTACCCCATACAACTCCAATGTCTTCATCTGGTAACATTCAAAGTTCATTAACAAGCTTCTTAACAAAATGGTTACAAAAACACTTAAAAACATGTAAAAGTTTCACAGCAATTCAGAAATGTCAAGAAATTATTGTTTGGCCATGTTTCCCTTGTTACAGCTTTTCCCTCACAAAACCTTAAATACAGCATTGCCCTTAGTAAAGCTTTTGCTTAATGTTAAAGAAAGATACTTGTACTCATATTCCTAAAAAGAGTGTCTGCTTGCATATTTTTTGTTAAGTTTTTATAACTATTAAACAGAGTCCTTACTTTAATGCTTTTTAAATTTTCAGTGCCAGTAGATGTATAATAGATATTGACAAAAAATGTCCTATTCAGTTTCTCTTAATTAGGAAGAAAATATTTTTAAAAACTTTGCTACTTAACATTCTTTTTTTAAATTGAGATCTCTGCACTTTATTCAAAATTTGAATCAGTTGGAATTAAAATTACAAAATAAATTATTTTTCATTTATTTTATATAAAAAGATATGGAATTTCGATATGAGGGATTTGTTCATCACTCCAGGGGTGAAAACAGTAGATAGAATAGAAAAGGTCTTGAGCTGAAAAGAATATAATAAATATAAAGAAAGTTTACCTAAATCAAGTCCTTCTACTCTATCTGCCAAATCGTCTTCAGAACCTTTCAAAAGAAAGAAAAGAATGCATTTAAAAGCCATTATACTAACAAAGTTTTTTTTTTATTTACACTAATTACAGTAGGCGTACATCAAAACAAACCCAAAACAACTTCAAACACTACCATGTTAGAATTCATGCATGTTATTTATATAATTGTTTTCACTACTATTATCAAATCATTACTATCATCACTATCATAAACTATTGGAATTAGTATTATTCTAACAATACACCCATTCAAACCATCACTTTGGAGTGCTAATAACGCTAATTATTTATATTACTACAATTATAATATTTATGAGTACTGGTGTCAAGAGCATTATGATTTTGACTTTTGAATATGAATTAGAAACTTTTTTATTCCTATGACCATGTAAACTAGTTACAACTGCAGCAACTATTACCTGAAATATTATTTTTGCTACGATTAACATTCTGCTACACTACAAAGTTACTATTGCTGTTACATGTATCACCATAGAGCGTAGGAAATTGACACTTTAATATACTTTTGTTTCCTGTACCTTCTTGATAGCGTTACCTTTCTGTTATAACGGTAAGATTACTGTTACATTTATATATACATGCACATTTACATATATACCACTACAGAGCGAACAAAATTAACACTCTAATATACTTTTGTTATCTGTAAAATCTTCATGTTCATTGTTGGGAGCGAAAGAGTTAATAAAAAACAAATGTATTTAGCAGTAGTGAGAGAGTTAATATATTTTTGATGATTGTGCTGATATTATAGGTTGACTGGACATGCATGCTTTGACCTTCGTGTGGGAGTGAGTTTTATTCAGTGAGCGCGGATCAGCGGGTGTATATAATTTGGAGGACTTGCTGGACTCGGGGCCTTGGATTGAAGCCGCGGAGAGGGACGTTAGAGGGACCTACGCCACCCTGTCAAGTACCCTTGCCAAGTACCAGTGTTATAAGTATTTTGTATCGGGGACCCTCATGGTCGTTTTGTATTTCTCTATTTTCATTTCTTAGTCCTCTAAAGTAATAAATGTAAAGCTGCTTTTTAGAATTGCCTTTTGGTTTTAATTGAAACGCACGTTAAATATGTCTCTGTTTTACATGTAACTAGGTAGTAGCCAATATATGAAAGGTTAAACCCTAACGCTTAGTTTAGAGGGTCACCACTCCATAACATTCATGTTGGTTTTTTTTTTTTTTAATTTGCTTTGAAAGAATAACACTATTTTGAAAATAAATAGATCTAGATCTAAAGTTTCTTCTGATTAGCAAAGAGTTACAAATTTCAAATTTTCCTGATTTCTATATCAACATTCACTTTGCACAAAATGCCGGTTTAAGTCCAAAATGTCTACCTCCGCTGTGTGCTGATTTAATTTGTGGTAATTTGCCAAAATTAGCAAAAGCAACCTTGCATCTTTGTATAAGAGAAATAGTGCCGTGTTCTCCTTTAGTGGCCCGAAATTGAAACTCATATTTTTTTCTCATTTTATTAATTGCTCGCTAAAAAGCCTTTAACCAAAGAACAGCAAAACACTGAGACCCTAGCCCCTTTATAGTAAATACTTTGTCTTTATACTTGAACTAATTCTTGCAAATGCTTGGCTGGGACTATAACCTACAGACCCTGAACAAAAACTTCAAAAAATTGTAAGACAAAATGCGCAAGAACAAAAAAACAATTTTTGAACAGGCTAAAAGTATGATTTCTAGCACAATTGGGAGTCTGAACGCAAAATTTATTTTAAAAATTGTAGGAATTTCCAAATGTCAGAAAAAGCTTGTCTGAACCTACCGTCTCCTTCCTCTCCTCTCTCTTCTAGATCCTTTGCCAACATTTCTAAAACTTTCTGTTTATCATCAGATCTGGAAATGAAAAAATATGAATGGCATGAATGCATAAAAAAAGGAAGAAAACAGAAAATCATGACCGATAAGTAAAAAAAATGTTTACAACAATTATAACACTTATCAGCTTACTTAATATCATATGTCCGTTCAAAACATAAGAAATGTGCATCATCTGGTCAAGTGCGACTTGAATCATGAACCTGCTTTGGTATACCAGAAAATTTGTGGCACCTTTGGCTGACCTGGAAATGTCACACATAATTTTCTGGTATCACTTCCATTACCTCAGTGTAAAGTTAAAGGTACCATATTTTGCGCACTAGTTGCTCTTTGAGAGAGACCCCTTACAAATTATTTCAGTTTGAACGTTGTTCAGGATGCACAATGATTACACTTGTTTGCGCTTTGGCTGTAAGATTAATTGATTTTACTTCACTGATTAAGCATCTCCGGCATATTTTATTGCTATTTGAGCTTCCTTTAATTCAATTTTTCTACATTTACATGTGATGCTTTTACCATGGGATCTAGTCAAAAATCACTCAGGTAAGAATTTCTGTACTCTGTAAAGTGCTATTTCTTTATCAGATAATAAATCACATGTCCATTTATCCCGATGTTTAAATTGGATCCATTTTTTTAATACCTTTGTAATTACTGTGCAATTAGCATTGTATCTGAGACCGTAAAGAAAAAACTGTACCACATATTAAAACATTTCAGGGTAACCAAGCTTCACTTTCATTTAAAAAGGAATAGACGATAGATGATATCAGGAAAATTCACAGGATAATTATAGCATTATTACCTATGACATCTCTGATTTATTATTTGCACATAACTATACCTAAAGAGATTTTCTTTTGCACCAACTTAAGCTTCAACTCTCTTACAATTGATAATGTCGCCAATGTGTTGCTAGCTCCGTGTACTTCTGGTGTTAGGTCATTAAAAACACCGGGAGAAGGCAAATGCTTCTTCAATGGTGTTTTTATATTTTTGTTCAAGAACACTATCATGTCTTAATTGCAGCTTAATAGCTAGATGTGATTGTAATTATCTTCTGTATTCAAGGCATTGCAACACTGCTAAGGAAACAAAATGATTATTTATGAACTTGGAGTTCAGACATCTGGTAATGAATACCCGGCTGGCTTTATGCGTTTTCTAGCTGTTTCAAACGTTTCGGGGTATCATTTCATTTTGTCTATCCTGACCTAATAACCCTTACCCTCACAATTCATGTTTTCTTTAACCACATACTTGTTCTAATTAGATGGATGTTGATTGTATTGACATAATTAGAAGGGTTACAAGAATTAACTTAAGATCTGGATAAGATTTTTTTGTTTATACCCAGACACAAGTATGGCATAATGTGTAAATCTACAGTAAAACTTGTACACTTTCATGCTCATTTTTTCATTTGCAATTTCTTTTGATTTTAATAGCAAGGTGAAGGTTAAAGGAGTCCAGCATAAAATAGGTTTTAAAATGTTCTACTAAAATACACAAGTATTCATTGTTATTACCTTCTGAGTGGTGTAAACGACCTTTGCATAATGTTCATATTACACAAGTCAAATATTTTAAATTAAGTGCGGTATGACATATGATTTATGAAGGCCAACGAATTAAGTAAGACGTACCAATTTGATGTGCAAAAATGTGTCCATGTAAAAAAAGACATTTATTGATTTAGAAAAATCATTGTCACTTAACAATAAATTAAACTGTTTTAACTGACTAAAGTTGACATGTTTAAAATGTATACTCGTCTTTAAAAATTGCTTGAGATTACATGTAAATCAATAGGTTATGAAGGTTTATGTGAGTATTAATGTTTTATATTCATCAAATTACGTTCATAGTTTTTTAAAACAGAAGTTGATGGTCAATTTTTATGTTTCTCAAAATTATAAGGCAAAATAAGCTTCACCTTTACAGAACTTAACAGGGAAACAGAATAGGGGAGTAAAGTGGAAGATAGAAGTAACAGTCAAAATAATAATGCATGACATTCACTACAGTTTCCTAAATAAATTAATCATCTATTTGCTAGGCTCTTAAATCTGCAAGTCAAATATAAATTGGGTGTCTAGGGCATCCAAGTCTGCCTCAAGGTGCACACGCTTGCAGGTATGTTTGACTTGATGGTCAAAACCAAGAATGAAGCATTGTTGAAAGAGCAAAGAGCAAAGTACACAACTTTTTCAATTGTGGTTGGTTGGTTGGTTGTTTCAATTTTAACGTCTCTTTTCAACTACAAGGTTATATCAGAGACGGCGCTTGGGACAATTGAAAGTGTGCTGCCACACTGTGATGTACGGAGCGCTGCATACACCACACCCAGTCACATTATCCTGACACCGGTCCGAACAGACTTAGCACTAAATCCATAATGCCAGTCACCACGCGGATCAGCTACTAATACCAATTTTAAAGTCTTTGGTTTGACTCGGCCCGGGATTGAACCCGTACTTCCCGGTCTCTGAGCGAGTGTCTTTACCGCTAGGCCACAGAGCCGGTTTTCAATTGTGGAGTGGGGCGGGAGCAGAAATTATGGTTTATTCCCGTTTGACCTCATGCAGCCCAGGTCAATTCTGACAGGTTGTCAGTGGTCAAAGCGGAAAAAAACGGAAACTTTTAGTTCACTTCATCTTTAACTGCAACAGATTTGAAACAAGCAATTGATTTTAAATTCCAGGAATATGTGCATCAACTTCTATTCAATTTCCATGAAAAGTTTTACATAATAAACTTGTTTTCTAACATGTACCTTTTCCGCAAATTCCCCATTGTTACAAAAATGGACAAAATCTTAACTTCTGCTTTGACTATAGTACAAAAACTGTTCTTCTCTATCATCAACATTTTCAGAAAGTGTTGCTCTATTTTTGGCTTTTGCTCACCTACCTCTGAATAGTAGTGTTAATAGTTTTTATATGGGAAGTTCAAACAAATCAACAGAAACATGGAAAATACTGAAAATCCCACAATAAATTGTTCCGGCTCATTTTGACCAAGGCCGTAGATTACGCATTTTAACAGCTTGGTCGGATTGAGAGTATGAGACTAAATTTAATTTAGGATATATAAATATATATATTGAACCAGCAGAGGATTAAGAAAAAAATCCATTCATGACATTTCAAGTGATTCAATAGAAGTGACCTGTCTGGTCTTACTTACTTTCACCTGAAATAATGGGATTGCTCCACATAATCTATTTAATGATATCTAACAAGCAACTAACAATAAAATATTATTACCCAATCTCCTAACACCTTCAAGCTGAGGCAAAATAGGCAAAATAAATTTTTTAGGACTAACCTACCCTGAGGTCATCTGCGAAAGTTCATTAACCACACAGTCTTTATAGAAGGCTTCTGAGCATCCAGCATGTTTCTCACTCTGATAGCATGCCAGAGAGCAGTATCCCATGTTGCACCTTGGACAGGTGTACTTTGCCGCTATTTTGAGACATCTAAAGACAAGATTTGATATATATGCCAAAGTACTTATAAATGAGGTGTTGCAATATATAATTATACATAAATTTAGTTATTCCAAGAAAACAATGATTCATCATTTTTCATACAATGAGAATCTAAATTTGTTCAAACTTTATAGAAAAAAATAAGGGTTTTAAAAAGCGCAAGTGTGGCACCCCCTTGCCTCTGTATAGGGGGTATAGAGGTTATGGGGTCACAAAGTCGATTTTCAAATCTGTTGAAATCCTCAAAGTTTATCTTTTCCTCAGCGCAATGGCATCATATTTCTGTTCGTTTTTTTTTCAAAGACACTTGCAACTGTTTATTTTATAATTTTGAAAATAACTTAATAAGTGCTGTCATTTAGTGTCAAAATGCTGTAAAATATTTTATTTCAATAGGAAAAACAACAGCCTCAGAACATAGTAACTAATAGCTATATTGCCCCTTTTATAGCTCTGGCTTGCAGTATACATTAGGGGCAGTCCACTTTTCAAGCATTAATTGCTATCCTCATGTCAATACAGTTCAACAGCTTGGGTTCATAACTGCGTCCACAACAGAATCTAGGCCTATTTGTAATTTTAGTTTAGGTCTGGCAAAAAGCCTGCGCTTTTTTGAATGTTCCCACCCCTGTTGTTTTAGCTCTTGTACTCAATAGCCCACTTTCTAAATTTGATACTTTAAGTTTTAGAATTGGGAAAATTTATAAGCAGACGAAAATCTTTCATCATTGGTATAGTTCTTGCTGTCAAATTTGACTATCCTGATTTAAAACCATGATACATAGATCTAGGTCTAGATAGATCTACCTAGATTTAGATCTAGATCTCATTGTGTTATCTTTATGAGTTTCGTAAGTGCTAGGGGTGGGAACAAACGAAAAAACACCAAATCGCCTAGATCTGTAGGTCTGTAAGTTTTAATCATTGCAAAATGATAGTTTCAGAAATACTAAGGGTTGAAACAAAAATTTTTCATCAATCTATATCTCTTCATCACTGCCTTTATTTCGTCCAGGAGACGAGTATGTTGTACCCTAAGCCAGGCTAAGGCTAAGTTAGACTTTAGTAATTTTACCAAATTTGATTTACCATGGTCGCCTCACAACAGAATATTATCATGGCTTGCTTTTCAGATAATTGAGCGATAATTCTACACCAATGCCTAAAAATGTATAATAATATTCTATAATATACCCATACAATTTACAAACAAATGAGTTTTCCGAGTCTGCTTGAACTGTTGTTGTTTCAACGGAGGCTGCCATTTTGTTTGTTAACTGTAGTGATTAATTTTACCTCCTTTTTCTTAAAAAAAGAAGAGTGGACTGAATATAGATGACTACCTAAAGGTGAATTACTACACACTGCGCATGT